>PVHT020001749.1:2069125-2094692 GCA_004024745.2 Catagonus wagneri | reverse complement strand
GAAAGATAGTCTTTGCCATGAGTGAGAGAAAGGATTTCAGGGAGACAGCCCATTTCCTCTTCATAAAGAACTGTCCTAAATATTGCTACTGTCTTGCTGCAGAGCCCAGCAGAATGTCTATTGGTTACGTTGATGCATTGGTTCCTGGTTTATTCAGTAATCTCCTATGCCTAGCATGTTTTTGCAGAGACTGAAATCTCCTTGCTGCCAGTGAATGCTTTTCATACTTTTTTTTTTTAAACACACAATAGCACAAAAACTACTCAGCCTATTACTTGGATTCCATGCCTCCCTCTACTTGGCACTTCCCTGAGCTAGTAGTCTCCTACAGTCACGTTTTTTTTTTTTTTAATTTTTGGTATTGTTTAACTTACAGTTGATTTACAGTGTTGTGCCAATTTCTGCTGTACAGGATAGTGACCCAGGCATACATATACATCCTTTTTCTCATACTATCTTCTATTATGTTATATTCCAAGAGATTGGATATAGTTCTCCGTGCTGTACAGTAGGACCTCATTATTTATCTACTCAAAATGCAATAGTTTACATCTACTAACCCCAAACTCACAGTCCATCCCACTCTTTCCCCCTTACCCCCTGGCAACCACAAGTCTGTTCTTTATGTTTTTGTGTCTGTGGAATCTAAAATATGGCACAAGTGAACCTATCTGCAAAACAGAAACAGACTATGGTCAGTTTTAAAACCAGCTGTATTTCACCTGCCTTTGCATTTCCTTTTGTTTGAAATCATCTTGCCTAGAACACCAGGAAAGGAATAATAGCATCAATATTTGGCGTTTAAATGCTTTAACAATCTCACATTTGGTTACACTCCTTTGGGCTGCCTTACACCCCAAAGGTCTGCTAGCTCATTTCAAACTCTTTGGGAATGGAATTATATTTTTAATGTAAGTGACTCATACTTGAGTTAAAGCTTCCTGCAAACATTTCCCTTTTTGCTGCCTCCAGAGTTTATTTAAATAAATTATGAACTTCCATCCCTTTAACCTTCTCAATAATAAAGACCAAAACACAGATGTCACTTCTCACCTTTATCACGATGACACCTGTAGGAAAGTTTTGCTTTGCTCTGTTAATCAGGGAGATTTTAACACCTCTCTTTGCATGCAAAGCAGTAGGCTTCCCATACCTGTGTGGTCCACATGCCCAGATTCAACCAACCGTGGATCGAAAATATTTGAAAATAGTTTTCCAGAAAGTTCAAAAGAAGAAACTTGAACCTGCCATCCGTGGGAAAGGACAGTTGAGCCTTGAACAAAAGGGTTTGGGGCACCCACCCTCCATACAATTGAAAAACCATTTTTAACTTATAGCCGGCCCCCAGCATATGTGGTTTTCCCTGGTCCTTTCATATCCTAAGTGCTGCCTACAGGGCTCAGCCAACCAGGACTGTGCAGGACTGTCATATTTACTCTGGGAAAAAAATCCAAAGGTAAGTGAACATGCACAGTTTAAACTGTGTTGTTCAGATATCAACTCTATATAGCATTTACACTGTATTTACAACATTTACATTGCACTAGGTATTATCAGAAATGTAGAGATGATTTAAAGTATCTAGGAGGATGTGAGTAGGTTAAATGCAAGTACAATGTCATTTTATATAAGGGGCTTGAGGATATGGGGTACTGGTATCTTCAAGAGTCTTGGAAACAATCCCTCATGGATACCAGGGGGTAACTGTATTTCAATTCTATCAAGAATTCAGACTATTCTTTAAAGATATTTACCACCAATTATTAACAATTTACATCTTCTCCTGCTGTATAGCACAGGGAACTATATCTAGTCGCTTGTGATGGAACATGATGGAGGATAATGTGAGAAAAAGAATGCATATTTATATACGTGTGACTGGGTCAGTTTGCAGTGCAGTAGAAAATTGACAGAACCCTGTAAGCCAACTATAATGGAAAAAACTAAAATCATTACTTTTACATCTTAAACTAGTCCTATGAACCAAATTATTATGGGGTTTTAAAAGCTAATAAATAGCTCACATTAACAAATAATAAGATTAGTAGGAAAAACTGACTTGAAACCAATCTGTACTCCACGCCCTGTCAGGAAAAAAACTTGCAAAATAGTGGATCGTAGACTTCTATTTTGGTAAATACCCTGAAAATAAAAAAAAAGATCCCCAAAACAAAACACACACTTAAATTACACATCAACATTCACATTACTAGGTGAAATAACTCTTTTTATCTAATTACACTTTAGGCAAAAATCAATTACATGTTATAATATACATATAATGATCACTTAATAAAATCAAATTGGTAGATAATTATCATGTTCAGTATACTGAAAAAGAAACTTAAAGACAAAATTTAGAGGAAAGGAAGAAGCTAGAAACTAAAACTGAAAGGACATTTCACACCAGCTTTTGTTTTTTTGTGGGTACTCAAGGCATGTTTATTGAAAGTAGTAAACACAAGTATAATTTAATATTTGAGGCAGCAAAGACGCAGATCCGATAATGCAGTCCCCGAGCTCGGCCACTTGTAGGCTCTGAGGGGCATTTTTGGGAACTGCTGAGGCTCGGGGGACCCTTTTTGTACTACTTCTGCCCAGAAGAAAGTGAATTCACTAATTTCTGTTTAATTCCCAGACTTGTGGTTGGGAGGAAAGGGCAGAGTACCATCTCTGACTTGGATATCCAGCACATTCTCCCAAGGAAGACCAATTGTTTTAAAGACATCAGGCTGTATTTCTACTTTTGCACAGAGGCAGCACCACGTAGGAGTTTAGAACGAAGGGTGTGCTCAGTGCATGGACTGCAATCCTGGCTTCATCACTTGCTGCTCTGTGACTCTCACACTAGCTTCTTTTATTTGTGGACTATCAATAATATCTGATGTTCATCATGTATGTGGAAAGTTGTAGAACTCTCACCAGTAGTGAAATTCGTTTATACGAATGTACTCAGTGATGAGTAATCTTAGTTAGGACTCTAGACACAAGGCATAGTCTCAATTTTAAAATATAAGGCCATTCTAATCACCCTTTCCCCCTCCCAACTAAAACATTAAAAAGATTGACTTTCGAATCAGCTGTTTTGTCTCAAAAATCACATAGGAATCATGGTAGCCTGAATATAGTTGGTTAAAACACACACAGGAGGAATTCTACATGAAAGGTATGCCTTAGTTATCTGGGGGAAAAGTCACCTTTTTTTTTTTTTTTTGCGAGCTCTACTTCTTTACATTAACTGCCGTAACCGAGCAGGACTCTCTCTGAGAGGCCTTCTAAGAGCGCATGCCCCGCTCATGTCCTCCACTTGCCTTTTTGTCTATAGAAAAACTTTAGGCAAAAATCAATTTAATCAGAGAAGTGAGAAAACACAGAGAAGAAGGAAAACAGTCAAGAGAGACAAAAGAATAATAGTTTAGCCATTCAACGAAATCAATGAGTTTTAGTTCTTCCTCAGGGGCTAGAGACAATAAGCTCTAAGCCAGGTTCCTGGAGCTGTTTTGCAGATGCTGAAGCCCCCACAGGGTGGAAGAAGTTAACTGTGTGCTGCCCCTAAGCATGTAGATCCCAGAACAGCTGGAACCAGAAGGCTGATGATGCTGAGTCCCAATGACCTCACCACCCACCAATCAGGAAATTGTCCACGAGCTGATGACGCCCTGCTCCAAGAACAGCGTAGAACAGACTCCTCACAACCTCCTCGGGTGTGTGTGTGTGGGCGGGGGCGGGAATCCTTGAGACATTAGCCTGCAGTATCCCCTCTTTGCCCGGCAATTATAGCTACTTTTTCTGTTTCCTCCAATTCCGTCTCTCCATCGGTGTACAGAGGCAGCCGATATTCCGGCAGTGCTCCTACCTGCAGATGTTTTCACAATTTCTGTGGTGTTTCTGAGGCCCATGAAGTCAAACTGATAAAGCCGCCAGGATTTCTGATCAGCTGCCTCAACCGAATTTTTTCTCCATCTATAAATCATTTCTTCTTTGGGATAGCCATCTAAAATGCAGAACAAATATTAACACTTGGAGATGTGGTTTATAAAACATGAAAATCAAAATTATAATTATGATCGCTTCATAGGAGTTGAAATTTTAGGCCACATTTATTCTCTAAATTTTCCTCATCCCCCTAATATGAATGGTCAAAAGGCCACCTAACACAGAAGGTTTTTGCTGTGGATCTTTACAATCAGGAAGGTGTTCCTAGCCACAAACCTTGCTATCGTCTGTGTGGACACAGCGCATATCTTTCACTGTCCAGGGCGGTGGCTGTAGTTGACTTTCAAAGAATTGACCTGAAGGTATTGGTCAGAATCTCACTAGCCCATGAACAGTGAGATCTAACTGCCTGGCCAGACCTTCTGCCCTTCTCCAGAATTTAATCCATTCAGATCTCAGGAAAGATGAATTTACTTTTTTAAAATTTTAAACTTAATTACAAATAGCTTTTATTATTTCTAACATATTTATTTTACTTATTTATTATTATTATTAAAGTATACCTGTACAATATTATTTAAGAGGTATATAATAATAGTGGTTCACAATCTTTAAAGATTATACTCCATTTATGGTTATTATAAAATATTGGCTACATTCCCTGTGTTGTACAATGTATTCTTTTTTTCTTTTTGGCTTTTCTAGAGGGCCGCACTCGCGGCATATGGAGGTTCCCAGGCTAGGGGTCTAATCGGAGCTGTAGCCGCCGGCCTACACCACAGCCACAGCAACACCAGATCCGAGTCGCGTCTGCAAACTACATCACAGCTCATGGCAACGCCAGATCCTTAACCCACTGAGTGATGCCAGGGATCGAACCCACAACCTCATGGTTCCTAGTCAGATTCATTAACCACTGGGTCACAAAGGGAAATCCTGTACAATGTATTCTTGTAGCTTATTTTATACATAATAGTTTATACCTCTTAACCTCTAACTTATATTGCCCCCCTTCCTTCTCCCCACTGGTAACCACTAGTTACCACTAGTTTATTCTCTATATCTGTGAGTCCGGTTTTCTGTTACGTCCACTAGTTTGTATTAATTTTTTAGATTCCACATCTAAGTGTTATCATTCAGTACTTGTCTTCCTCTGTCTGACTCATTTCACTTAGCCTAATACCTTCAGGAAAGACAAAGTCAATAACACAATCATTGCAGGATTTGAGAGGTCGACTGACTCTTAGTCATGCTCTGATTTTGGTCTCCAGTTCTGATCAGTGAACTTTGACCTTTTCCTGAGACCACTTCCCATCTCGTTAATTGCTCTGGTGTGTCTGCTGCTCCAGGCTCAGTGTCGACAACATGTCAGAGCTGGGTGTCTAAGATGGGGACTCTGAGCCCAAGCCAGAGATTGGCCCAATGCGTATTTTTCAACTCCTTCATCCCCTCTTCTGAACAGCACTTAGGACCACACCATTAACTTGGGGCTGGAGCTCTCACATAGGCACCACCTTGATGAGTCATACTGCATATAAAGCACTCCATTGATACATATAAACTTATGCAAACATACTAGTAAAGTGTTGAAAATTGCTAATTAGACATATATATGATTTTGTAAAAAAAAAACAAACTCTTTAAGACAAACTGCTTTCTCCATTATTTTCCCTTTGCCCATTGCTAGCTTGGCTCCTTTATTCAAAGACTAAACTAGAGCACATGTGTGCCTCCTGCTTTCCAGTTGTGGATTGCTCTGTGAAATTACTGTCAGCATTGCAAGGATACTTGCTCTCCCCTAATTTGACATTACTAGTATCAAGGCACTTAGACTCAGCCTGAAGTAATCAAACATCATAGCTGGGCATTAGTCACTGTCTCAATCTCCCCGTTAGGCTATCAAATTAGAAAAGGTACTTTATGCTGTAATTATTTCTTTTTAACTTTGTTTTGTTCAACAGCTTTATTAAGATTTAAAAATCACACAGTTAACATACAAGTTCAATGGTTTTTAGTAAATTCTCAGACTGGTGCAACTGTCACCATAATCTAATTTTAGACTATTTTCATCACCCCCAAATGTAACCCCAGAACTATTAGCATTCACTCCTCAATCCCACTCATTATACACATTTTAACCAGTCCTAGGCAACCACTAATATATTTTCTGGCTACAGGTTTGCCTGTTCTGGGCATTTCATGTAAATGGAGTCCTACAACATGTTAGCTTTTATAGCTGTCTTTCTTTACTTAGCAAAATGTGTTCAAGTTTCACTCAGAAGTAGCGCATGTCAATACTTCATTCCTATTTATTGTTCAATAATGTTATGTTGTATGTATATGTCATATTTTGTTTATCTATTTGTCATTTGATAGACATTTTGGCTGAGTCCACTTTTACACTTTCATGAATGATGCTGCTTCAAAAATTCAGGTTTTTTTTTTTTTTTTGCGCTTTTTCAGGGCCACCACGTTGACTGAGACAGTTCTTGGCAGTGTTCCAGGCCACAGTAATTTCCAAGTTATTGTTAACAGTAGTTCTTTAATGTGCTACCAAAAACAAACAAACACCATAAAATTACATTCCTCATTAGAAGTGCTGTACTGAAAAGTTCTTCCCTCTTTTGGGCTGGGCTATCTGGTTGGCTCTTTTTTATGGGTTCCCAGTCCTTGGCTGTTAGAGGTAGGGAGGGTGAAGGAGGCTTGCCGAGTGATGGTTATGCCATCGTCAACACGAGTGGACTCTGAGTATCCTGTCCTGTCTGACTGACCCTCTGGGTCCCTCCTCTTCCTATGCTTTCAGCTTAGGATACCATAGGTTAAGAGGCAGCAGCCTTAGGGAATTAAATTCTGGCCAGCCTTTTGTCTAGAGAACAGTGATATTATTTTGAATGATGTGAGTTAAGTGATAGCTTCCCTGTCCGTTGTATTTGAGCTACTTCGAGAAATATTTAGAGGGCAAAGAGGATAACATTGATTTAAAAGTCACAATAGGAAGCTGATTTCAAATTTAGTTTTGTTTCTATGCAAGAAAAAAATCCTGCTTTGGTGATCAGTCTTTTGTCTGCAGTTGTTCCTGTACTCAAGTACAGTAATTTTTTCAGAAGCTATGAGTAACACTGGTTTCCCAATTCAAATGTCACACAAGTGCCCCAGAGCTTGGGAACAGCTTCAGGCATCAAGGACAAATTTAACACCGTCAGGGTAAGGGGATACAGATTTTAAGAGATATTGCAGAGTCTACTGGACATTGAAGGGATTACTGGATGTTGTAGAAGCTAGTGGATGTTACAGTTTTGAGCCACCAGTTCACAAAACTCTTTGTTCACCACATAGAAACCATGCCAGAGTCTTCATTAAAATTCTTCATTCAGAGATTTCTCAACTACATGTAGTCAGTGTTCAATGGCTTTTATTATTAAATAAGGCTTTTGAGTAGCCTGGAATTAGAGCCTGTAAGTTATTGTTGAGTCTTAACACATTCTTTATCTGGTTTCTAGTTACAAGTAATTACTAAATAAGCCACTCTTGGGAACTTATCTTTTTAAATATGACAGGATGGTTTTGAAACACTGGGTCTTTGGAATCAATGTAGTGGATCATGTCCAGGATCTTAAAATAAGATAGAGTAGAAAAGAACATTTCAGAAGATATCATACATAGTACCTATAAGTATTATTTTGTGCTGTTTTTCATGTGGGCACATATGTGTACGTGTCCTGATTCTGGAATGGAAAATGTATTTCCCAGGATACTTGATGTGCAAAGTTTGAAAACTACCGTCTAGAGGTTATTTTGCAAGTTCAGTCCCTTCAGGGACAGGAGGATCATGACAGAGACCATGGGTTGGACTGCAATGAGAAAGTCAAGGGCAACTGAGCCTTACTGCACACAATCCCGGCAAGAGCAAAGCAGTTGCCCCACCCCAAGAGAATCTTCCCAGTCACCAAATATTTTGGCCTTTCCAAAAAAGGCAGAAATATGGAATTCTTAAATTGAAATCTCTTAGCTTTTTTTTTTTCCTTTATTTTTTACGGCCACATCTGCAGTTCCCGGGCTAGGGGTGGAATTGGAGCTGCAGCTGCCAGCCTGCACCACAGCCACAGCAATACCAGATCCAAGCTGTACCTGTGACCTATGCTGCAGCTCGTGGCAATGCCGAGCTTTAACCCACTGAGCGAGGCCAGATATCGGACCCGCATCCTCACGGAAACTATGTTGGGTTCTTAACTCACTGAGCCAACAACAGGAACTCCTGAAATCTCTTAGCTTGTACATGTGGATAACTAACTAAATTTTGTGTAACAAAGCATGTCCATGGGATGGGTGTTGCACTGCAGGGCATCAGCTGGCATAAAGTAGAAGTTTTCAAGTCATGATTCAGTTGGGAGACAAGAGTCAGATTGGCTGGGAGGTAAAAGTCAATCAGACCCCTCTGACTTATGTTTATTTTTGCACTGCTTTTCAGTGTTTTACAGCACCTAGATGTGATTACACCTTATTCTTTTTAGTAATTCTAAGAAGAGTGTCATTGGCCCACTCCCACCACATGGCCTAGCTGAGGCTGGAAGGGGTTAATGTGGCAACGTGAGGTTGGCACATCACCCAGCAAGTGAAGGAGACAGTGTCCTCTGATGACCCTTGCTTGCTTTAGCCTGGGGGACACACACACATGCTGTGGGGACACATGGCTTGCTAAATCTTCTAAGGCTCTACCTCCTCACTGGTTATGAAAATGAAGTTATTTGCAAGAATGACCCATTCATAAATTTGAAATCGTTAGCTTTGTACAATGGAATAACCAAAAAGATTTTTAAATTTTTAAAATGAAAATTTAAAAGAGTGTTGGCACAGAGAAGACTCACAAAGAATCTGATAAAGACTTTTGTTCAGAATATACCAGAACTTTTACACTTCAGCTATAAAAAGACACATCATCCAATTAAAAAAATAGGCAAAGGATCTGAATAGATTTTTTTTTCAAAGAACATATGGTACATATGGCTAGTAAGCACGTGAAAAGATGCATAATATCAGTAGTTATTAGGGACATACAAATCAAAACCAAAGCGAGATATAATTTCACACCCACTAGGATGGTTAAAGTTTAAAAAAAGGAAAATAATAGCTGTTTGAGAGGATGTGGAGAAAACCCTCACACACTGTTGGTGAGACTATAAAATAGGAAAGCCATTTTTGGAAAGCTGTTTGGCAATTCTCCAAAATGTTAAACATATATGCTTCTCATAGGAATAGATCCAAGAGAAAGGGAAATATATTTTCACGCTCAAACCTGAACACTCATGTTCCCAGCAGCCACAGTCATAATAGCCAAAGAGCAGAGACACCTCAATATGTACCACTTGATGAACGGCCAAACAAAATCATGTATTGTATGATTTCATTTCTATGAAATGTCACAAACAGGCAAATCTGGAGGTTGCCTAGGACTGGGATGGGGGTAGTGGGAATAGGAAATGATTGCTTAATGGGTACAGAGTTTCATTTCGGGGTGTGGAAAATGTTATAAAATTAGGTAGTGACGACAGCTGTGCAATTCTGTGAATATCCTAAACACTGCTGTGATGTATTTTTTTTTTTTTTGGTCTTTTTAGGGCCATACTCGTGGCATACAAAGTCCCCAGTCTAGGGAACGAATCAGAGCTGCAGCTGCCAGCCTATGCCACAGCCTACTACCTACACCACAGCTCACAGCAACGTCGGACCCTTAACCCACTGAGCAAGGCCAGGGATCGAACCTGCATCCTCATGGATACTAGTCAAATCCGTTTCCACTGAGCCACAATGGGAACTCCAAAGTGATTATTTTTTAAGATTATGGATTACCATAAAAATACAGAGTGCTGGTAACCCCAGGAGCTGTTTGGGGGACAACCTGCCCCCTATCTCACATACAGATATCCAGCTGCATATGTGTGATGCAGAAAAAGACGCAATCTCAAGTCCTCCTTATGGGGAGAGGCAGGATCTGTGGATGTGGAGGAGACAGAAGTTTGAGAGATGGAATGAACATCTAGCTTTTTATCAATCTTAGCGGAGCAGTCAGCGATTATCCTGACCATTCACCTCATCCCCCCCCAGCTTCTGCACAAAGCTTTTAAAGTGCAAAGCTGCCCCTGCAGCCCCAAAGAGAAGTTTCAGGAGCTGTGCTGGATTCAGCAACATGTCTAAGGGAGAGTGCACAGCTGTGGAGTGCAGACAACTCTGACCCCTGTCAGCTTACCTGGCTGCATCATAAATGTGGCCAACATCGTGTTCATCCTTCCTGCAAAGTGCTTGGGGGTAGAGTGGAAAGGGGCCAGCAGGGTCATAGAGTTTAAATACCTCACTTCTGCACATTGGATATAGTTACTTGTTCTATACAGTAGGACCTCACTGCTTATCCATTTCCCAGGACCTCTCCAAGGGGCTTTGAAGGAGCATTTACTTCCCAGGAATCTGCCTCTGGCTTACTGTTAAAATTAAGGTCTATTCATTAGTTACAGTGGCAATGCACATAAATAATTATACAGGAACTCCACACCATTTGAATTCTGATCAAAATATCTTAGTTATCAAATCCCTTGTGGAAGGGCTGATATCTTTGCAAGGTCCAATCTTTCCTTTCCGGAACATTTGTCTATCTTGAAAGACAAGCTCTTCAATAGAATTGTTTTTTTCAAATATAGAATCTCTTTAATCATGACAATTGTTCCTATTTTGGGTTAGCAGTAACAAACACAACTAGTACCCATGAAGATGCAGGTTTGATCCCTGGCCTCACTTAGAGGGTTAAGGATCTGGCATTACCGTGAGCTGTGGTGTAGGTCACAGATGCGGCTCAGATCCTGAGTTGCTGTGGCTGTGCCTAGGCTGGTAGCTGCAACTCCAATTCGACCCCTAGCCTGGGAACTTCCATATGCCACAGGTGTGGCCCTAAAAAGAAAAAAAATGTTCCTAGAATGTGTAAGTTTGCTTTTGCTTTAATTATATTTTGTCTAACATAAAGAGGTATTTATTTTTAAAATTTATTTTGTTTAATTTATATTTTTATATAGGTATTAAGACAAAAGCCTTTAAACCTTACATATTTATTTTGTGTTGAGCCCATTCAAAACTCATTAATTTTAATCATTTCATTTGTATGCATTAATTTCCTATCAGAGTATAGTTGCTTTATAGTGTTGTGTCAATTTCTGCTGTATAGCATAGTAACCCAGTCACACACACACACACACACACACACACATATATACACACACATATATATAATATATATATTCCTTTTCTTATACTATCTTCCGTCATGTTCTGCCCCAAGAGATTGGATATAGTTACTTGTTCTATACAGTAGGACCTCACTGCTTATCCATTCTAAATATAATAGCTTGCATCTACCAACCCCAAACTCCTCATACACCCCATTTCCTCCTCCTCCCTCTTGGCAGTGATAAGTCTACTCTCCATGTTTGTGATCTGTTTCTGTTTTGTAGATAGGATCATTCGTGCCATATTTTAGATTCTACATATAAGTGATATCATATGGTATTTATCCTTCTCTTTCTGACTTACTTCACTTAGTATGAGAATCTCTAGTTCCATCCATGATGCTGCAAATGGCATTATTTCATTTTTTATGGCTACGTAGTATTCCACTGTATATATGTACCACATCTTCTTCATCCATTCACCTGTCGATGGACATTTAGGTTGTTTCCACATCTGTGGTATTGTGAATTGTGCTGCAATGAGCATACGGGTGCATGTATCTTTTTTTAAAAATTTTCAGTTATAGCTGGTTTACATATTTCTGTCAGTTTTCCAACTGCACAGCATGGTGACCTGGTTACACATACATATATGGATTCATCACAAGTGATTAGACATAGTTCCCAGTGCTATACAGCTGGATCCCCTTGCTTTTCCATCCCAGAGGCAATAGTCTACAGCTATTAACCCCAGACTCCCATACCATCCCACTCCCTCCCCCACCCTCTTGGCAACCACAAGTCTGTCCTCCAAGTCCGTGATTTTCTTTTCTGTAGAAAGGCTCATTTGTACAGTATATTAGATTCCAGATATAAGTGATATCATATGGTATTTGTCTTTCTCCTTCCGACTTACTTCACTCAATATGAGTGTCTCTAATTCCATCCATGTTGCTGCAACTGACATTATTTTATTCTTTTTATGGCTGAGTAGTATTCCATCGTATATATATATATATACACCATATCTTCTTAATCCAATTATCTGTCAATGGACATTTGGGTTGTTTCCATGTCTTGGCTATTGTGAAAAGTGCTGCAATGAACATGAGTGTGCAAGTGTCTTTTTCAGCATGTATCTTTTTGAATTGTAGTTTTGTCTGAATATATCCAGGAGTGGGATTGCTGGATCATATGGTAATTCTATATTTACTTTTCTGAGGAACCTCCATACTGTTTTCCATAGTGGTTGTACCAATTTGGATTCCCACCAGCATTGAAGGTTAGTTTCCTTTTCTCCACATCCTCTCCAGCATTTGTTATTTGTTGACTTCTTAATGATGGCCATTTTGACTAGTAAGAGGTGGTACCTTACTGAAGTTCTGATTTGCATTTCTCTAATAATTAGTGATGTTAAGCATCTTTTCATGTGTCTAGTGGCCATCCATATGTCTTCTTTGTAGAAATGTCCATTTATGTCTTCTGAGCATTTTTCAACTGGGTTGTTTTTGTCATTGTTGTTGAGTAGTATGAACTGTTTGTATATTTTGAAGATTAGGCTTTTGTCAGTTGCATTGTTTGCAAAGATTTTCTCCCATTCTGTGGATTGTCTTTTCATTTTTTTAATGGTTTCCTTTGCTGTGCAAAAGCTTTTGAGTTTAACTAGGTCTGCTGGTTTATTTTTGTTTTTATTTTCATTATTCTAGGAGGTTGATCAGACAAGATGCTGCTATAATTTATGCCAAAGAACATTCTATCTACATTTTCCCCTAGGAGTTTTATGGTATCTGGCCTCACATTTAGATCTTTAATCCATTTTGAGTTTATTTTTGTGTCTGCTGTTAGAGAATGTTCTAATTTCATTGTTTTACATGTAGCTGTATAGTTTTCCCAGCACCACTTATTGAAGAGACTATCTTTCTTCCACTATATGTTCTTTCCTCCTTTATCATAGATTAGTTGACCATAGGTGCCTGGGTTTACTTCTAGGTTTTCTATCCCGTTCCATTGATCTATATTTCTGTTTTTGTGCCATTGCCATACTGTTTTGACGATTGTAGCTTTGTGGTATAGTCTGAAGTCAGGGAGCCTGATTCCTCTAGTTTTTTTTTTTTTTTTTTTTTTTTTTTTTTTTTTTTTTTTTTTTTTTTTTTTTTTTTTTTTTTTTTTTTTTTTTTTTTTTTGCTGCTTGTTTCTTTCATATTGCTTTCACTATTCTGGGTCTTTTGTGTTTCCACACAAATTTTTAAATATTTTGTTCCAGTTCTGTGAAAAATGTCATTAGTAATTTGATAGAGATTGCATTGAATCTGTTGATTGCCTTGGGTAGTAAAGGCAATTAACTATACAACTATAAGACACTGATGAAAGAAATCAAAGATGACACAGATGGAAAGATATATCAATCAGAGAAGAAAAAGAAATAAAAGGAATCCAAATTGGAAAAAAGAAGTAAAACTATCACTGTTTGCAGACACCATGATACTACACGTAGAAAGTCCTAGAGACACAATCAGAAAACTGTTTGGGCTTATCAACAAATTTGGTAAAGTTTCAGGATCCAAAATTAGCACACAGAAATACACTGCCTTCCTTCACATAGAAATAATCTCTGAGAAAGAGCAATACCATCTGATTTTTCTGATATGTGGAATCTAAAAAACCAAACCAAACCAACTAAACCAAACGAAGCTTATAGACCCAGAGAACAGATTGGTGGTTGTCAGAGGTGGAGGGTAAAGGGTGGGAGAAACAAAAAGAAATAACTTCTGGGAAACAAGCTTGGATTATTTTCCTTTAGGTTATTTTTTTGGTCAGAGGCATAAGAACAAAGTGGGTCCTGCTGAGTTCACACAGACTCCTCTGAGAGGCACACTTTATTGCCACCTGATCTCTGATGTTGATTGCTTCTCAGCCAGACAGTGAGAGGGAGCTTGCATTTCCTCAAATCAGGAGACTGCTGTGGAACACCTCTCGAGACTCAATAAGCTTGTGAATGAGCTACAGTTTCAGGGACAGAGGATTGCATTCCCAGTAACCAAGGCTGTATTAAATTAAACATCTTCAACCACTTCAATCAGGGCGAAAACTGGCTAGACAAATACAAGTCACTGTCAGAAACTGCTCTTATTAAATGGCCCTGTGGTGATTTCCTTCAAATTGCAATGAAGATAAGCAGCTTGAATGTCAATGTGAGTCACAGTCATGTGAATGGGAGACACTTCTAAAAGCTTACTTCCAGTGGACTGGCTATGATCTGCATGTGTTGGTCCTGAGGATGGTGCCTTGGTCATGTAGACACTTTGGGTGGCTCAGGCCCATGTCTGGCAGGTGCCAGAAAAAGAAGTGTGACAAAGCACCCAGGCTCTTGGAATTCACTGGTCTTCCCATATTCCACTGGCTTGACAGATGATGGAATGACCTTTTGAAGACTCAGGTGCAATGCCTGCCAATACTTTTCAGGGTTAAGGCAAGGTCCCTCAGGAGGTTGCATATGCTTTGCATCATCATCCAATAAACAGTGCTGTTTCTCTGACAGGATTTTCAGCTTCAGGAATCAAGGGATGGAGATGGGAGTGGCACCAATAAGTACCATCTGTTGTGACCCACTAGCAAAATATTTGCTTCCTGTTCTCATGACTTGAAGCTCTGCAGGCCTCGAGAACTTAGCTTCTACCAGGAGACACATATGATTCCATGGAACGGGAGGTTTAGACAGTCACCCAGCCACTTTGGGTTCCTCGTGCTTCTGAATCAACAGGCAAGGAAGGGAATTACTCTTGTGGCTGGAGTCATTGATTCTAACTGCTATGGGAGAAATTGGGTGACACCACTTCACGGTGGAGATAAGGAAGAATGTGGCAGAATACAAGAACATACTGAGTCCTTTAGGACATCTCAGTAAAACCATGCTCTGTGGGTGAGGTCAATGGAAAATTCTAACAATCCAACTCACACAGGGCTGCTAATGACCCAGACACTCAGGAAAGAAGCTTTGGGTCACCCCACCAGCCAAAGAACCACAATCAGCTTAGGTACTTGCTGAAGGTAAAGGGAATATGGCCTATGTAGTGCCAAAGGGTAGTTATAAATACCAGTTATGAATACAGTTACAGACATGAGGACTCTAATTGTCATGAGCATTTCTCCTTATTTTGTTATGAGCATGTTTGTGTGTGTAAAGCAAATAGTTTTTCTTCTCTCATTCCCTTATGTAACATAAGACATACTGACTTTATATTATTTAAGTATTATTAACTTTACATTGTAGTGTCTATGTTACAAGAAATCAAGGAGAAAAGTAATCATTACTCAAGGAATTTATTTCCTTTTCTAAGGAAGGACTTAGTGTGTTTCTTTTTGGGTGGCACCCATGGCATACAGAAGTTCCTGGGCCAGGAAATGAATCTTAGCTGCAGCTGCAAGCTATGCCACCACTGCAGCAATCCTTAACCCACGGTGCAAGGCCAGGGATCAAACCCACACTGCCACAGAGACAATGCTGGATCCTTAACCCACTGCACCACAGTGGGAACTCCCAGGTTAGTGTGTTTTCCTTTGTTCACAGGATGGTTATGCCTATTCATAACATGCCTGTTCGGCTGTGCACAGGATGGTTTTATCACATTAGGCAGAATTATGACCTTATTATTGTCTTTCTTTGGAGATTAAATGTGGTCGAAGGTGATATAGATCAGTGTCAAGTTATCAAGGGGAAGATTCGTGATGGCTAATTTTATGTGTCAACTTGACTGGGCTAAAGAATGCCCAGATAGTTGGTAAAACATTATTGCTGGGTATTTCTGTGAGGATGTTTTCTGATAAGGTTAGAATTTGAGTCAGTGGACTCAGTCAAGAAGATTGCCTTGCCTGATGGTGGTAGGCAACATCCAATCCCTTGAGGGCCTGAATAGGATAAAAAAAAATCAGAGGAACGAGGAACTTGCTTCTTTTATTCCTACCGCATTGCATGAGCTGACGTGCCCTCTCACCTTCTCTTGCCCTTGACCTGGGATTTGCATTATCAGCTCATCTGGTTCTTAGACTTTCAGCTTCAGGCTGAATTACACTAGTTTTCCTGGGTCTTCAGCTTACAGATGGCACAGAGTAGGGCTTTCCAGACTCCCTCATCGTATGAGCCAATTTCTAGAATAAATCTCCTTTTTATTCAGTTGGCTCTGTATCCCTGGAAAATCCTGCCTAATATAGACAGAGATTGAGATGCAGTGGGGTGTCAAGAGGGAAGGACCCTCAAGTGGGGATTTGGGAATAATCTCTGAACTTTTCTGGCAGTTAATTATAGAGGAAAAAGCACCTTGTCACCATCCTTTTCTCTGCTTCCTCTTCCAGGCTGTACCCAATAATGTCCCGAGAGAGGCCCAGAGCCTGGAAGCTCTGTTCAATGATCTGGAATCAGGATACATAGCACTTTCAGATTAGGTTCACATACACACACCAGACATACACACACACACATCAGACACACACACACACACATCAGACATACACGCACACACACCAGACACACACACACACACCACACACACACACACACACACCAGACACACACACACACACACACCACACACACACACACACACCAGACACACACACACACACTCATTGGTGTGCCACACATCCATAGCTCCCCATACACACCCTACAGTTACACACTTTCATGTTTACACTGCACATATACATAAAATAATGTTCTGTGGCTACTTACACTGCTTTACTATCTTAGACTTCCACATTCTGTTAGCCCAGATAATGGTGAGAAGCAGGAATCTTAGCAGTTTATCACCTTACAAGACCTTTAGAATTTAAGATTCGGGTGAGAGAGAAAGGCTCTCTTGAAAAGCAAATTCACTTTAGACAGTTTTGGGCCTCAGGCAGAGCATTATTAAAGTGATAATGGAAAAATGGTTACTGAGCTACATTAAGATGCTGCCATAAATGGGAACAGTGCTTATGTTTATTGAAGTTAAGGAAGGCACTTAGAGCTTGCTGCCTGAAGGGAGAAAGAAAAGATGAATGATGCCCATGTAACACTGCAGGTATTCCAGTTTACGTGGGGTTTAGTATAAAACTGGGTGGACCCATTAGTGCTTCTTGCAGGGGTTACTTCTTGCAATTTCCTGCTTCCTCAACATATGTATTTGTTGATATCAAAGTTGCTTTGCAAGAGGACAAAAAAATGCATGCTTCCAAATGTTAAAAAGATGGTGTACTGATGACTGACTCGCACAGATGGAGGAATGCGATATAGATTGTCACACAACAGCCCCTTTGCCACCATGGGCTGTGCTCCTGGTAGATAAGCAACAGAGTATGAGGTGTAGGTTTCATACTTCTGTGTTTGCACAGTGGCAGCCTGAATGAGGTACCAGGAGAACTGTGCCCTTGGGTCACATCATTCCCTCTGCTTGAGAAATATTAACACCAATATCACTGATCAGTGACCCTGCCACAAAATTCTTCAATTTAGAAGCAAGGCCATTAGAAATCTATTACTCAACTTTTCTGTCTCTAAATGCTTGGTATAAACAACCCCAGGAATGTCTTGAAAAAATCCAGGTAAGGCCTGATTATTATGCTGCAGCCTGGTATTTCTCCCATTTCTGTGCAGGCACAGGGACGGATCACAGGATCTATTTATGTCCATGTCATCGCACACATGCTTAATCTTCCCAAAGTGCTCAAGGAAGTGGTGTGTCATTCTTGTGAAAACATCAAAGGCATACCCCACAAGCTCATCCTTAAGACAGAGTTGGAGATAGTTTAAGACAGAGCACTGGAGTTGCATAAACAAAGCTACCTGTCACATTGACCCTGTGCAGAATTTCTTCCCTCTCAATTCTGCATGAGCTTGCTCAGCATGGCTGTGATCTTTCCCTTGCAACACAGGCTTTGAAATAAACTGAAGAACTCTTGAGCCTTAAGACAGGACCAAGAGGAAAGGACACAGATATATCCAAGAAACAGATGGCCCCATGTAGGAGAAGTTGGTACCGAAGCAAACAGGGCTGCAGGGCTAGGGAAGGCTGAGAATACGATTGGTGTTTCTCAAAAGAAGAAATCCAAATGACCAACAGGTACGTGAAAAAGTGCTCTACAGAAGTAATCATCAGGAAAATGCAAATCAAAACTACAATGAGATATCACATCACACCTGTGAGAATAGCCATGGATAAGAAAACAGAGAGAACAAGCGTTGTTTAGGATGTGGAAGAAAGGGAAACCTTGTACACTTTTACTGGGAATGCCGATTGGTGTGGATACTCTGCAAAACAATATGGGGGTTCCTCAAAAAGGTAAAAATAGATCTACCATATGATCCAGTCATCTCACTTCTGGGTATGTGTTTAACGGAAATGAAATCAGGATCTTGAAGAGATAGCTGCATACCCATGTTCGCTGCAACATTATTCACAATAGCCAAGATATGCTAACAACCTCAGTGTCTATTGATGGATGAGTAGCTTGCTTTTTAGGGCCGCAGTCGTGGCACATGGAAGTTCCTGGACTAGGGGTCGAATTGGAGCTGTGGCTGAGGCCTACACCACAGCCACTGGATCCAAGCCGTCTCTGTGACAGATGCTGCAGCTTGTGGTAATGCCAGATTCTTAGGGCCAGGGATCAAACCTGCATCCTCATGGATTCTTAACCCGCCGAGCCACAGGGGAGCTCCTAGATTTTTTCAAAAAATATATGAGATACACACACACACACATACACACACACACAGGAATATTATTTCACAGCTATGAAAAAGAAGGAAATCTTGCCACTTGTGACAACATAGATGAATCTGGAAGGCAATATGCTAAGTGCAATAAACCAGAGAAAAACAAATATGTAGAATTAAAAAAAAAAGTCAGGCTCATAAAAGTGAAGAGTAGACTGGTTGTCCCCAGGGACTGGCTGGGTAGGGCAATGAGGGAGGTGCTGGTCTCAGGGTACACAGTTGCAGGAAAAAAAAGGGTTAAGATTGTTGCCACCATGCATCTAAAACGGTTTGAACGATTTTGTGAGATTTCAAAGGTTACTGATAAGATTAAATGTCTATGTTTCTACTCTGGGGTATATGAATAATTTATACATTTTCATATTTTGAGGTAGCATATGCAGGGAATTAAAAATTAAAAGAATGACAGCAGGAGAGGAAGTTGCAAAAGATACCTTTTTTTTTTTTTTTTGTCAAGCCTATGAAAATCCACCCCCGAATGTGTATGTCTGCCAGAATATAGCTTCTCATCGAGTAGGCAGGATTTTACAGAATCTCCGTTTATGAACCAGATATGTGTTCAGGCTATCTCCAGTGCAAAAATGCCTTATAGCAGGATGATTTTGCAAAACAGGTTTCAAATGTTTTGAGAATTTTAGAAGACTATATGTGCAGATACAGAAAAAGTACAAAGTCAAAGTCACCAGCACCTGCAAACACCTCAGGAGATCATCTCGCTTTCCACTTGACAGAGCCTGGCAAGCCTTTGAGGACATTCCACTCTTTCAAATTGAACTTCACACAAACTTCAACTTGACTTGATGGTTACAGCGAGAGACTCTATGCAGGTGTTAGATATTCTCAGAATCAACCCCCGTTTTCATAACCCACGAGACACTGTACTGGGGGACGTTTTCTGGTACAGCTCACACAAACGAACTCACTTTCCTAAAGCAGGAAGCCCACATGAGCCATTCTACAGGTCTCATCTTGTTTTTCACTACTTTAAGCCAGACTGTCCTATTCACCTTGGGCAAAATCTAGGCATCTCTGAATAACAATTATTTTCTTTCTTACCTAAAAGCAAGAAATAGAAACATTTCTACATTTTTCTGTTTTTATGTAGTTTACTATCTTAACTTTTCAAAATTAAATTTTTTTTAAATGGCTCAGACTTTGCTATTAGAGCCTTGTAGGATGGCTTGGTCCAAATGGGATAAACTGATAAAGATGTTTTTTGCTAAGCTGGGCTCTCTCCTTCCCCAGACCTCCTTCACTTCTCACATGGAGGGAGTTGTCGCATTTTTTTTCTTACTGTTATTGCATTTTCTTTTTCTTTTTTTATAGTTTTTTATTTTTGTTTGTTTGTTTTTTGTCTTTTTGCCTTATCTAGGGCCACACCCACGGCATATGGAGTTTCCCAGGCTAGGGGCCTAACAGGAGCTGTAGCCACCAGCCTACACCGCAGCCACAGCAATGCGGGATCCGAGCCGCTTCTGCAACCTACGCCACAGCTCACAGCAATGCTGGATCCTTAATCCACTGAGCAAGGCCAGGGATCGAACCTGCAACCTCATGGTTCCTAGTCGGATTTGTTAACCACTGAGCCATGACGGGAACTCCTGTTACTGCATTTTCTACACATCCACCATACTCACACGCACATAGCACACACACACACACAAATACTTAGTCACATACATATGCCATGCTGGAAGCTCCAAGATAGTTCAGTAGTTCCTAGGAAAAACCCACCACTGCACAAATTGAACAATCAATGCCAACCGGAAGCATGGATTTTGATCCCACTTTCTGTAGTTTCATGCCCATCATTACCAACAAACTACAACCACAACTTAGAGTTGCACCTTGAAGAATAAGATGTTTGTCATTTTAAGGATTACTCCCAACTGAAGACATTTAAAAAAAAAAATGTCAAGAAGTTACAATAACTTCTTCTCTCTTTTAAGTATAATGATAGTGACACTGGTAAAAATAAAATTTTAATTCAGTGGCCCAACAGAATTTCAGTTAGAGCCCAGGAGTCCCAATGGTGCTAACTCAGCTGGGACAGAGCCATCTCAAGGGGATGTTGAGAGGTGTGTGGTTGTCACAGCAATGGGGACACCACTGCTATTTAGGAGAGAAGGATTGTTCGACCCGCTTCAGTGCACAGAACAACCGCCCTACCTCCTGCACAGCTCCTGCTCAGAGTCCCTCTAGGCAAGTCAAAAAAAAAAAAAAAAAAAAAAACCATGCAAAACTATTTGTCTAACTCTGTGTAATCTGTACATTCAAAAATTATTTGTGTACCATGATAATATGCACTGACTTTCTTTTTAATGGCCGCATCCATGGCATATGGATGTTCTCAGGTCATGGACTGAATCTGAGCCATGCCACAGCTGCAGCAACACCAGATCCTTTCACCCACTGTGCCATGCTGGGGATCAAACTTGTGCCTCCACAGTGACCCGATACGCTACAGTATGATTCTTAACCCCCAGCACCAGAGTGAGAATTCCAACATGCACTGAATTTTCTTTTTTCTTTTTTTGCTTTTTAGGGCCGTACCTGTGGCATATAGAAGTTCCCAGGCTAGGGGGCGAATCGGAGCTACAGCTTCCAGCCTGCACCACAGCCACAGCAATGCTAGATCTGAGCTGTGTCTGTTTCCTACACCACAGCTCATGGCAATGCCAGATCCCTGACCCATTGAGCAAGGCCTGGGATCGGACCCACATCCTCATGGTTACCAGTCAGATCAGTTTCTGTGGCACTGAATTTTTTAATAGTTGATATACAAACAGAGCAAAGATTATTTTTCTGTCTGTTTTGAAATTAACCAAGAATTATTCATATGTTCTTTCTTTTTTTTTGTCTTTTTGCCTTTTATCTAGAGCCGCACCCGCAGCACATGGAGGTTCCCAGGCTAGGGGTCTAACAGGAGCTGTAGCCGCCAGCCTTCGCCACAGCAACGCGGGATCCGAGCCGCGTCTCAACCTACACCACAGCTCACGGCAATGCCGGATCCTTAACCCACTGAGCAAGGCCAGGGATCGAACCCGCAACCTCATGGTTCTTAGTTGGATTCGTTAACCACTGAGCCACGAAGGGAACTCCAGAGTTATTCATATTTTCGACAAGTCACATCACTGAGGACAAATCGAGTGGTGTCTGAGCTTTGGGATCAGCATGCCTGAATCACTACCTGGAATTCACAGAGCTCCAACTATATAGATACGTCTGTTCCCTGTCTTCTCAGGAAGCTGTGCCAATTACTTACAAAGGAAAATATCTATTTTTTGATTTACATTACTTTCATGTTTTTCCTTGATGGGAAAGAACGTTGTCCTAGTTTTCAGAAATTTCTGTGTATAAATTGGTTATCTTACTTATACAGATTTTATTTCAGGAAAACGAGAGACATTATCAAGTACTTGCTCAGAAAGGAGGCCAGGGTATCATGGGTGTTATGGATTGAAATGTTGCCTCCAGAACGTCACAGGTTGAAGTCCTAACCCCCAGTGGTCTCTGGATGCAACCTCATTCTGAAATAGGGTCTTCACAGAGGTAACCAAGTTTAAATGAGATCATTTAGAGTGGGCTCTATGCGAATATGACTGATGTCCAAGGGGAAACTGGGAACAGAGACATACACATAAGGAAGCTGATATGATGAGACCTGGAGAGAAATTGGCCACTTTTAAGCCAGAAAGAGAGGCATGGGCAGAACCTTCCCTCATGGCTCTGAGAAGGAACCACAGCCTGCAGCACCGTGAGACAATACATCTCTGTTGTTTGAGCCACCCCATTTATGGGTACTTTGTTATGCTGGTTTGTCCCGGACTGTTTGGGCTGCCTTTACCAAAACCACAGACTGGGTAGTTTATCAAGAATAAAAATTTATTGCTTACAGTTCTGGAAGCTGGAAAGTCCAAGATCAAGGTGCCAGGATGGTCACTCCAGGTGAGGGCCCCCTTCCTGGTTCATTGCCAGTGCCTTTACTGTGTCCGCATATAGTGGACTAAAGGTCTTTCTGGAGCCTCACCAGTTCCACTGATGAGGGGCTCCACCCTCATGATTTAAGCAACTCCCAAAGTCCCTGCCTACAAATGCTCTTACTCTTTTGGATTAGGATTTCCACATGTTAATTTGGGATAGGGACACAAATATCCAGACTATTGCACAGCCTTAGCAAGTTAATGTGGCATTTATAATAATACAATGGGGTTGTGAGTTATGGACCCATACTAATTGCTATGGAAAACATGCTGACAGTCCATAAAAGGTTGAACACATAAATACCATGTTGACTCAACAATTTCAATCTTAGTTATACACCAAAATGAAACAAAAACATATGTCTACGCAAAATTTCGTGTATGAATTTTTATAGCAGCGCTATTCAAAACAGGACAAATACTGTGCTGGGAAATATATGTACATCGGCTGATAAATGGGTAATCAAAATATAGTATATCCATACAATGGAACATCATTTAGCAATGGAATGGAATGAAGTCATGAAGCACAGGTGGATGAACTTTGAAAACTTGCTAAGTAAAAGGAGCAAGTCACAAAATATATATATTGTTTAATTCCATTTATGTAAAATGTCCAGAATAGGAAAATTTATAGATATCTAATAGGTTAGTATTTGTTTCCAGAGATAGGAAACTGGAGATATTGGGAGGTAACTGCTTATAACCGGGGTTGGGGGGGATGATGAAATTTTCCTAAAACTGACTGTGGTGATGGTTGCACAGTTCTGTGACTATGATAAACATTTTTGTGTGAATTATATGGCATATAAATTACATCTCAATAAGACTATTATATAAGAAGTTATCAGATACGTGTGGAAAAAATGTTATTGAAATCAAAATATATATCAGACAACAGAGAGAGATGACAGAACCTAAATAATGAAATTATCAGACACAGGCACTTTAAGCTTATCTGTAATATATGGAAGAAGACGGATAATAAGATTAATAACATTGGTAAAGTACTGGAAATCATATACAAAAATTATAGAACTAAGAAAAATGAAATCAAAATTAGTAACTGAGTAGATGAGTTTGAAAGATGATTGAACACAGGCGAGTATCAAAACGCTGAACTGGAAGATAGCTCAGAGAGAGTTATCCAGAATTAATCACTGAGGACCATAGGGCGATAGAACTAATAAAGGAATGGGAGATAGACTGAATTTGGGGATTCCAGAAAGAAAGTAGAAGTATAAGGGAGAAGCAATACTTGAGATAATAATGGCTAAAGATTTTCTAACACAGAAATATACAAAACCATAGGTTAAAGAAGCTAGATGAGCCAAAAGTAATACTGATGGATAACTATAAAGGCCACATATCTATATCTTATGATAGATAGATCATAATATAACTGTTGAGAAAAACAACAAAAAGAAGTCTTTTTTTTGGCTTTTTAGGGCCACACCCGCAGCATATGGAGACTCCCAGGCTAGAGGTCCAATCAGAGCTGTAGCCGCTGGCCTATGCCACAGCCACAGCCACGCCAGATCCGAGCCGCATCTGCGACCTACCTATACCACAGCTCACAGCAACGCCGGATCCTTAACCCGCTGATCGAGGCCAGGGATCGAACCTGCAACCTCCTGGTTCCTGATCAGATTTGATTCTGATGTGCCATGACGGGAACTCCCACAAAAAAAAAAAATCTCAAGAGCAATTGGTGAAAATGATGCTTTCAAAGCAGTAACAATCAGACTGAGAGCAGACTTCTTGACAGAAAAATGAAAACCGAAATACAGTTGTATAAAATCTTCAAAGAGATGAAAGAAAATGTCTGTAAACTGAGAACTTTATGCCTAGAATAGTGTCCGACAAAAGTGAAGTAGACATTCTCTGGCAAACAAAAACCAAGAAAATTTATCATCTGTGTATCTGAACAAAAATATTGCTGGCTAGACAAAAAGAAATCATCTTAGAGGGACATACTGAAATGCAGTAAGAAATGAAGTTCAGGCAATGGGATAAATATGATGGTAACACTGACATAGTCACAGTGCACTATGAAAATTTAAACGTATACAGAATTAAAGAGTGCAACCACAATACAGTGCAATATAAAGTGAACAAGAGTAAAGGATGTTAAATTGTTCTAAAGTCATTTTTGTTATCTGGAAATAATAAAAGCACACCAAAGGTCATCAGTTTTTTTTTTCCTTCTTGCGATAAGAACTCTTAGAATTACAATCTTTTTTTTTTAAGGAATTTTAAACAGGATCAGATATTTTGTCTGTTTTATTTTTGGACACTCTGCAGCAATATGGAGTTCCCAGGCCAGGAATCAGATTTTATTTTATTTTTTTTTCTTTTAGTTCTGAAATTTATTTATTTTTTTCCATATTAACAATGAATTTTATTTCAGTTATAGGTGTACAAAGATCATAAGTCAATACGATAGATTTTGTGTCCCAAACCCACAGTGCATCCCCCCACCCCCCAGACTGTGTTATTTGAAAAACCAAGGTTTTCCAAAATCTGTGAGTCATTGTCTGTTCTTCAAAGAAGTTCATTGTGTCTCTTTAGTTTCCACATGTAAGCGGTAGCATTGGGTGTTGCTGTCTAATTGTCTGACTGGTTCCACTTCGTATGATAATTTCTAGGTTCATCCATGTTGCTATAAATGTTATTCCGTTCCTTTTAATGGC
>PVHT020001749.1:1899194-2068125 GCA_004024745.2 Catagonus wagneri | reverse complement strand
TGATCTCTCCTTCAAATCTGAATGTGAGCCTTGCAGGGTAAAGCAATCTTGGTTGGAAGTTTTTCCCTTTCATCACATTAAGTATATCATGCCACTCCCTTCTGGCCTGTAGAGTTTCAGATGAGAAATCTGCTGATAACCTTATTGGGGTTCCCTTGTATGTCATTTGTTTCTTTCCCCTAGCTGCTTTCAGTATTTTATCTTTGTCTTTAATTTTGGTCATTTTGATTAATATGTGTCTCGGGGTGTTCCCCCTTGGGTTTATTTTATATGGTACTCGTTGTGCTTCCTGGATTTGACTGAGTGGTTCCTTTCCCATATTAGGGAAGTTTTCGGCTATTATCTCCTCGAATATTTTTTCTGTCCCCTTCTCTCTCTCTTCTCCCTCTGGCACCCCTATAATACAGATATTGGTGCGTTTAACAGTATCTCAGAGTTCTCTGAACTCAGCTCATTTCCTTTCAATCTTTTATCTCTTTTCTCTTCCGCATTATTGATTTCCACTAATCTGTCCTCCACCTCGCTGATTCGTTCTTCTGCCTCCTGTATTCTATTGTTGGCTGCTTCTAATGAATTTTTTATTTCACTTATTGTATTTTGCATCTCCTCTTGTTTAATTTTTACAGCTTGTATTTCTCTGCTCAGTGTTTCCTGTAAATGATCAATCTTTGCCTCCAGTCTATTTCCAATGCCTTGCATCATCTTCAGCACCAACAGTCTAAAGTCTCTTTCTGAGAGGCTGGTAATCTCCTCATCACTGAGCTGTTTTTCTGGGCTTTTCTCTTTCTCCCTTATCTGGTTTAGAGTTTTCTGTCTTTTCATTTTTATAGGTTTTTGGTGTGGTGACCTTTTTGCCAACAACAGAGTGGTAGCCTCCCTTAGTTCTGGCGTTTGCCTCCCCTGTGACTAAAGCTGGTATGGGTGGGGCTTGCTGTAGACTTCCTGATGGGAGGGACTGATGCCTGCCCACTGGTAGGTGGGGTTGATTCCTAGCCCGCTGATGAGTGGGGTTTTGTCTCTGGATGAGATTAGAGGCTGGCTGTGTGCCTGAGGGGTCTCTAGGCAGCCTGTTTAGTGATGGGTGGGGCTGTGATCCCACCTGGATTATTGTTTGGCCTGGGGCGTCTCAGCACTGATGGGAGGGACCAGGTTTTCCCAGAAATAGCCCCCTCCAGAGAAATGCAGGCTAATGAATGTTCCCGAGAGCTTCACCTCCAATGTCCTTCCCCCACAACAAGCCACAGTCACCCCTATTTTCCCAGGAGATCCTCCAAGAATTGCAGTCAGGTTCCACCCGGATTCCTATGGAGACTGCTTTGCCTTGGGACCCAGTGCACGTGAAAGTCTGTGTGTGCCTTTCAAGAGTGGGGTCTCTGTTTCCCCCAGTCCTGTGGAGCTCCTGCACACAAGCCCCTCCGGCCTTCAATGCCAGATGCTCTGGGGGCTCTTTCTCCCTGTGCCCGATCCCCAGGCGTGGGGTTTTTACGTGAGGCTCAGAACTCTCAGTCCTGTAGCTAAGTCTCTACAGTTACTTTCCAGTCTGTGGGGCTTTCCACCCGGGAGGTATGGGGTTGCTTCTGTCGCATAATCGCCCCTCCTACCTCTTGATGTGGTCTCCTCTTTGTCTTCTGGAGTAGAATATCTTTTTTGGAAGTTTACAGTCCATTTGGTTGAAGGCTGCTTGTCATTTGGTTGTAGCTTTGCTGTTTTTTGGGAGAGAAGTTGAGCTCCAGTCCTTCTATTCCACCATCTTAATCTAATCTCTACATGCTTACTATTAGTTCTTTAGGAACAAAACCTGAGCACAGAGTGGGTCAAGAATAGTCCTCCCAAGTGCGTTTCTTTTGCAGTTTTCTCGATATATCTTAAAAATAACAGTGCCCCACATTTTAAGTATTGCTGAAAGTCCAACATTCACTTGAGGCCACCTTGAAAACAGGTCCTTGAGAGCACAGACTTCACCTTTTTCTTTTCGTTGGTGCTCAGTCTAGTGTCACCTGCTCACAGGAGCCTCAGGCCAAGGCCCCGGCCCCGGCTCCTCAGACCAGCGTCCCTGGTGCAACACACGGCTGCATGGATACCGCAGCTCCGCAAAAGCCCAGAATGACACTCCAGGAATCAGATTTTAAACTGCAGCTGTGGCAATGCTGGATTCCTAACCCACTGTGCTGGGCTGGGGATTTAACCTGCGACCCAGTGCTCCCAAGATACCGTCAATCCCATTGCACCAGCACAGGAACTCCTAGAATCACACTCCTAACAATATATCCATACATACATGTATGGATATGCTATTAATATATATAACAGCGATGTTAACTACAGCTATGTTGTATATTATATCCCTAGTACTTATTTATCTTATAACTGGAAGTTTGTACATTTTGACCACCTTCCTTCAGCACCCTCTCACTTCTCTAATCACAAATCTGCTCTTTTTGTCTATGAGTTTGATTTTTTTTGTCTGTTTGTTTTTAGATTCCACATATAAGTGAGATAATACAGTATTTTTCTTCTCTATTTTATTTCATTCAGCATAATGCCCTCAAGGTCCATCCATGTTGTCACAAATAGCAGAATTTCCTCTTTTTCGAATGACTGAATAACGTCCTCTCATGTATATATACCACAACTTCTTTATCCACTCACCCATTGGTGGACACTGACGTTGTTTCCATTTCTTGGCTGTTGTAAATAATGCTGCTATGAACATAGGCATGTAGATATCTTTTTGAGTTAGTATTTTCATTTCTCTTGGAAACAGTCTCAGAAGTAGAGTTGCTAGATCATATGGTAGTTCTATTTTTATTTTGTTGCGAATCCTCCATAACATTTTCCATAGTGGCTGTATCAGTACACAGTTCCACCAACAGTGTACAAGGGTTCTCTTTCCCCCACATCCTTGCCAGCATTTGTTCTCTTGGCTTTTGAGAATGACATTTTAACAAATGTGAGGTGATGTCTCATTTTGGATTTGATGTACATTTCCCTGACATTAGTGATTAGTACATTTCATGTACTATTGGCCATTGGTATGTCTTCTCCAGAAAAAAAAAAAAGTCTATTCAGGCCTTTTGCCAAATTTGAAATTGAATTATTAGTTGCTTTTTCTATTAAGTTATATGAGTTTTAAAAATATTTTGGGTATTAAACTTGTATCATATATATATGGTTTGCAAATATTTTTCCCCTTCCAAAGGTTGCTTTTTCATTTTGTTAATTCTTTTGCTGCACAGAACATTTTTAGTTTGATGTAGTCCCACTTCTTTTTTCAGAATTTTGATTCTTGTGTCAGAGTCAATTCTTTTGAGACTTGTAGTCAATTCTTTTAAGACTAGACTTGTAATTCATAATATACCTTGTAAAATAATTTTAAAAATACTGTATACTACCAAGATAATAGAAGGAGGAAGCAGAATAAAAAATATAATATAGTCAAAAAAAGGTAAGAAGAAAAGAATAAATAACAAAGGGGGGCTTATTAAAAATTAAACAGTAAGCAGGAAGATTTAAATCCAAACATGTACTATATACATATATGACATATCATGCATACACACACACACAGATATATATACACACACATATTAATATATGATATATCACATGTGAATTTATGATATATCATATATATGCATATGAAATATATATCACATAAATTTTTTCCGAAAGTCCAACCTGGTGAGTATTGTCTTTTAGCTATGGGTCTTAGGTTTATATATTTATACACACACACATATAACACAGATGATAGTCACTAGGTTGGACTTTTAAGAAAATCGACTATATGCTATTGTCAAGAAACAGATCAGAAACAAAGAAACAGAAAGTTGGAAGTCAAATGATAGTAAAAAATATAAAAATTTAAACAAAATAAGGCGTATTAACATTAGACTATGTAGACTTCAAGATAAAATAAGGAACATTTAATCATGATAAAAATTTCAAATTGGGGGATCTATAACAATCTAAAGTTACATAAATCTAATAAAAAAGTCCACAATGTTCAAAGCCTCAATGTACAAAACAAAATGTAGAAATAGAAAACTTCTTAATCATTTTGGAATATTTGAATACATATTTTGATGGCTTATTGTTTTTTCCCCTCTGGAAAATCATGACAAATAGGTGACTAAAAAGTGACTAAGTAACAAAAAATTCGTAAGGTAGTGAAGAAGATTTGAACAATGTGATTGAGAGAGTTAATCTAATCTCAAATCTCAAGTTTTTAGAAGAAGAACATTAAATTCTTTCAAAAGGTAAATACGAAAAATCAATTGTTACAATTTGTTTTATGATGCCATATTTATTTTAATACCTGACACCAAAACTAAAGATATTTCAGGAAAAGAAATTTGACATGAACACTTCAACAAAAATACTAGCTCTTTCCAGAGTTCCTGTCATGGCTCAGCAGAAATGAATCTGACTAGTATCCATGAGGATGAAGGTTTGATCCCTGGCCTTGCTCAGTGGGTTTAGGATCTGGCATTGACATAAGTTGTGGTGTAGGTTGCAGATGTGGCTCAGGTCTGGTATTGTCGTGGTTGTGAGGTAGGCCAGAGGCTACAGCTCCGATTCGACCCCTAGCCTGGGAACCTCCATATCCCATGGGTGCAGCCTTAAAAAAAAAAATCAGCTCTTTGAATCTAGCAATATATAAAAAGGATAAAATGCCATGACCACACACACAAAATCGTTTTAACATCTGAAGATTAATAAATGCATTTTGCCATTATTAGGATAAAAGAAAATACAGCATGATCATTTGAATAGATTAGGTAGATGTTTGATAAAGTTCCACACAATTCATGATAAATGAATATATTTATTATTAATGAATTAATGATAAAAGCTTCAAAAAAACCTGAGTATAAAGAATTTCTTCACATTGATAAAGAGCATCCACAAAAGCCTACTGTTCACATCATACTTAATGGGAAAAGACTAATAGCTTTCCCTCTAAGATCTGGAACAAAGGAAGAACATCTCTTGCTGCTCCTATTCAGTGTGGTACAAACATTCTAGCAGGTGCAATCAGATGAGTGGAGGAAATAAAATGCTTGCAATTTGGAAAAGAAGAAAGAAAACGTGACACTGTGTGTAGAAAATACATGGACCTATAAACAATTACTTAAACTTATATGTCCACTTAGCAAACCCTGGGGTCAGTAAGCAAAAATGTATTGCATTTCTATATTAGCAATGAACAATTAAAATAAAATTTAAAGTATAATACTACCTATAACTGTACTACAATATAAGATCCTTAGAAATAACTTTAAGAAAACATGTGATGCAATATGTGGTACAAGCATTGCTCAGAGAAATTGAGAAGACCTAACTAAATGAAGAGATATATCAACTTAATGGATTGAAGGAGTCATTGCTATTAAAATGTCAGTTCTCTTAAAGTTCATCTATGGGTTTAATGCCATCACAATCAAAATCCCAGCATGCATTTTGGTAGAAGTTGAGAAGCTAATTCCAAAATTACATGGAAGTTTAATGGACCTGGACTAGCCAACAATTTTGAAAAATGATCAATGTTGGATTTCAAGACTTACTATAAATCTATAGTAATCAAGAAAGTACGGTATTGGAGTAAGGACAGAAAAATTGATCAGTGGTATAGAATAGAGTCTAGAAATGGACCTATACATATTTGGCCAAGTATGGCCAAAAATCCAATTTGGATTTTTACCAAAAATGGAGAAGATAAATCAATGGGTAATAGATCATCTTTTTAACAAAAGTGAACTTCAGTCTTTATCTAATACAATACACAAAACTTAATTTGAAATTATTTAATGTAATTTAATAGATGTTTTGAATGTAAAAAACTACTGATATAAGTGTCAAAGAAGAAAACGTAGGAGAAAATTTCCATCTCTTCGAAATACGTCAAGACTATTTAACATAAAAGACAAAAAGCACCAATCTCAATTTTTTTTGAAAAATTAGGCTTCCCCATGTTACTAACTTCTGCTCTTTGAAAGACACCAGTAAAAAAAATGAGAAAGGAAGCCACTACATATGTACTTGAATGTCTATAATTTAAAAGATGAACAATAGCAAGTCGAGTAAGTTGAACTTTTGTACATTCCTGGTGGTAATGCAAAATGGTAGACTTTGCAGAAGTGTTTCGCACTTTCTTATAAAGTAAAGGATATCTCAGTTTCACTCCCAGGTATTTACCAAAAAGAACTGTGAAATTAGGCACATACATGCTCATGGTAGCTTTAATCCTGAGCTCAAAACTGGAAACAACCTAGCTCTCCAAAAAACCAGTGAATAAATTGACAAGTTGTGATGCATGTATACTAGAGATACTATATAGTAAAAAAGTAATGGATTAATTTTATATTAAATAACATGATAACATTTTAAAACACATTAAGCTGAGTGAAAAAAGCCAAGTTCATCCTGGGCATCTACCTAGAAAAAAATGTAATCTGAAAAGATACATGTGCCCCAATATTCATTGCAGCACTATTACAATAGCCAAGACATGTAAGCAACCTAAATGTTCATGGAGAGAGGAGTGGATAAAGATGATGTGGTACATATGTACAACGGAGTATTGCCCAGCCATAAAAAAGAATGAAATAATGCCATTCACAGCAACATGGATGGACCTAGAGATTATCATACTAAGTGAAGAAAGTCAGAAAGAGAAAGACAAACATTATATGATATCACTTATGTGTGGAATCTAAAAAAAGGATATATATGAACCTATTGTCAGAACAGAAACAGCCAGACTTTGAAAACAAACTTATGGTTACCAAAGGAGACAGGTGTGGGGAGGGATGGACTGGGGTTTGGGGATTGGTATATGCACACTGCGCTATATGGACGATTGGGCCAATGGGGACCTGCTGTATAGCACAGGGAACTCTACCCAGTATTCTGTGAATATCTATGTGGGCAAAGAATCTGAAAGAGAATGGATATGTGGATATGCATAACTGAATCACTTTGTTGTACAGCAGAAATTACTACAACATTGTAAATCAATTATACATCAATAAAACTTCTTTTAAAAAGTCAAGTTCGAAATAGACTATACTCGTGATTCAATTTAAATAGCATTCTAGAACCTATAGAATTAATCTGTAGAGACAGAAATAAACTTAATAATAAATACATGAAAAGTTTCTTTTATAAAGAAACAGAATATATTATGGTAATTACTATGCATAATTACACACTCTTTTTTTAGCGGTATCCTTCCCTCCTCAATAGTATTTGTAGTCCAGTATTTTGTCACCTTCAAAATTACTATTCCCACTTGTCTTAGGGTTTGCTGCTGGGTAAACCTAAACTAAGACATCAGTTCACACCAAATCTGTCTATAAAGCTGATGTTATTTCAAATAAAACACCCAATTGGGTGTGAATAAACTGACAAGACGACTCACAGCATCAGAGACCTTGTCCAAGTCCCTTCAGCAGCCAGCAGACCCCCGGACAGAAGATAAAGAGATTCATTAGGAAGCGCTGCTGGAGATTCAGCAGGGGTAGGGTGAGGAAGAGGGGCTAAGAAAGAGTCAGTGTGGACCACACTCAGAGTTGCCCCATCAGTCAAGGAGTAGGAGCTGGAGTATTTACGATTCTGCATCAGTCAATCCATGGGTGTGGCAGGACTTGGGGGACACACACTTCCCATCAGTCCAGACCTCCACATGTGCATGCAGGGTGGGCTCTGGTAGCCTCCCATTAAAGATACTGGCCATTGGAGTGAGAGCAGGCTTAGGAAAGGTGCCTCAGAATGTCCCCAGGACCGGAAGGCAGCTGAAGGTGCAGAGACAGTGTGCACTGCATTGAGAGAGCCATTTAGAGGAGAGAGAAGCATTCTCCCTGGGAGGTGCCACTGATTGAAGCCCCAGTGGTAATACCATAAGCCCTCACTTGGCAGAGCTGTTGTCAAGACATCAGCACAAAGGGCACAGCTTTCAGGAGGGTCTTCTGATGGAAGACGTGTTTCCAATGCCATCTGTTAGCACTGCCATAAACAGCTGCTGATAGACTCCTCTCCTGGGAGCCTCCCTGCTGAGCACATCAGATGACTCACTGAGCCACGGAGAGTCTGATTTATCAGAGGTCTCAGTGTTACTGTGAGTGTCTCTTGACATTTGAGTGAAGTTGCGACGTGTCTCAGCTTTGAGCCATGGCCACATCGCTAGCCAAACAGGGACTTAATTTGTTCTCGGGGTAAGAAGATTATACTGTCTTCATCAGAAGCTGTTCAGAAGGGTAAAATGAGATAAGATTTCAGTGCTTATCTGAGTCTTCCAATCTTGTAGGTTCTTGATAAATATTTCTTGAAGATTATTTGTAGAATAACTAGATTTCTCACTGAAGCAAGAGAATAAACCCCCCTCTGGGAATGCTGGTGGTTTAATGGCAGAATTTTGATCAACTAATTAATGATCTTGAATTCAGTGGGCAAGGTCTTAGAAAACAGAGTTATGACAACCAAATCTCGCCATAGTCCAAAACGTCACCTGTACTAGGTGACTGGGAAAAACAACTGGGCATTCATCCACTCTCCCAGACAAAATTGTGTAAGTAAAAAATAGAGGAGAAAAAAAAATACCGATCTTAAATCTTTACACAAATTCTAGCCAGCTAAGTTGAAACACTCTTCTGATTTCAAAACTAAGATTTTTACGGTTTTGCCTAAAATCTTCTTTCTTTCTATTTCATAGATTTTTGGAGAGCAAATCAATGGCAATACATCAGTACAGTGTGTTTTGTTTTTATTCTCTATTTTTAGAGGGAGGTCAACCGAAAGTGAAATGAAAGCATGAACAATTCCAGCTAACATGTAATAGGTTACCCAAGGCAGCAAAAAATTCAAGACCAAATACTGAGGGGACCCAGGATGTCAAGTGACAGTCACTCTACAGAAAGGACTTTGAGATTGCCTGGGCTGCCCTTGTGCCATGACAAAGTGCCACAGAGTGTGTGGCCTCAACAACGGAATCATGTGTACTGTTTCATGGGTCCAGAGGCTAGAATTCTGAGATCACGGTGTCAGTAAAGTTGTTTCTTCTGCTGCTTCTCCCCTTATTTTCCAGGTAGATTTCCCTCCGTGTGTGTCTGTGTCCTCATCTCCTCTTCTTATAAGGATGTTGGTCAGACCAGATTAGAGCCCATCTCAATGAGCTCACTTAACATTAATCACCTCTTTAAAGTCCCTGTCTCCAAAATGCAGTCACATGTAATGAGGATTAGGATTCTAGCATATGAATTTTGAGGAGACATAATTCAGCCCATAATAGACTTCCTCTGGGGAGGGCTGTCTACCGGGTAATGCATGGACAGCCTTACTGGAGAGAAACATTCTTCATGTCTTTGATGTCTGATAATTCTTATTGGCTTTGACCCAATGTAGTCTTCCCTCTCTGACTTCATATAGTCTGTGACCTGGAAGAAAATGATTGCATTTATGAAGTATTCCCTCTATTTCCCTATCTGAGATAGAAAATCTCATCAGGGTTTATAGCCTTCCCCATTCACTTTTCCATCTTGTGGGAAAACAAGTTGAAAAAGTGATCCTGGAGGCCCTTGTGGGAGGGTAAAAACCAGAAGCCCATGTGGAAGAACAAACTCAGTTGGCTTCCAAAATGCCTTCTGTGGCAGGGAACCACCTGAATGGTTTAGCTTCCAAGGTGCTAGTTTAGCTTCCAAGGTGCTGGAGTGTGCCTGAAGTGATAAGCTACCTCGCTTAGGATACATGTGTGTTGACTTCCCTTAGTGGATTCACCTTCCCAGTGGTTTTGTTACAAGGAGAAACTAAGCTGTGGCATGCTCCTTTGTGCATGCTGTAAAGTGCATGTGCGCACGTCGGCGTGGTCCATTGTTCACTGGTCCGTCTTTCAACCACCGTCCAGTCAGCACTCCCTATGCACCCTCCACATTAAAAGACTGTGGTATGAGAGGACATTGCCGGCCTGGAGCACTGACAGGATAGTGATGATTATAAACTCCTATGAGAAGAAGGAAAGCTTTGGGAGCACAAAAGGAAGGCTGGCTGAGTCCACGTTTTAGAGAACAAAGGATTGGAGACCAAGAGCCTTGCCTAGTGTATTAACCGTGAGCTACTCCAAAGCTGGAAAGGAAGTCACCCCTCCTTCCTGGGAGCTCAGCAGAAGGGTTCTCTACGCCTGGCCACATGTTCTTGTGCAGGCCAACCCTCTGGCCCAAGATTTTCCTGAGTATGACTCCAACTTCTTCTTCTTTCAAAAAAATGTTTGCGGCAAAATATTTGGGAAACACTCACTCACTTTGAAATTTTCAACTGGTTTGAGGAATCCCATCGTAGTAGACCTTGTTGAAATGTGTTTAGTTCAATGGTTTCCAAACCTGATCATAAACTTTTTTTTTTTGAAAAAAAATGGCATTAACTCTCTGAAAATCTTGTGGGAACCCCTGCATTAGAATCGGTGGGCTTGGCTGCTTCTTACCCAGAAGGAGACACAAGGGAAGGAGGCTCAGTGATGGCTGGCCTAGGTCCCCCTTGACTGAGACCTGCTCTCAGGGTAGGGAGGGAGCCCCCAAGATTTTCCAGGTCAGGTTTTGGTTGTAGAGGAAATGAAGATGGCAGGAACTTCTTTAGGAAATGTTCTCTGGTCAGGAGTGAAGAGAAATGATGCATCACTGCGTTCATTCTGGGAGCATGTGAGGGGAATTTCTGATTGCTTTGTGGCTGGAAGTTCAGGGACACAGAAGAGTTGAGCATCTTTTCAAGGCTACTCTCCATATCAAGCATAAAGAAACAAAACCACTTACAGGTGGCTCTGTGCTTTCTCCACTAAAACTAGAGCATGACAATGACTCACCAGCCATATGGTACACCAGTATCAATAACTTAACATGATAACTGAGGCTGACACAGTAGATTCCATGCAAGACATTTAACTCTACAGTGGGTACAGGAAATTGACATGGTCCAAATGTTCCAAATGGTCTATTACTTTGAAAAAGAAAATTGCAGCAATATTTCATGAGTCATGCAAGCTAGATCCTTAAAATATATACCCAAAACAAATTAGAAGCATCTGCTATATTTTTGCTTTTCCTTCATAGTCATGATTTTTTTTTTCTGACTTAGGCTTTACAAGGGAGATTCCTGCTTCAAACTAAAACAAGGCATGGAAATTCAGCTTCTTGTCACTTAATCAAGTTCCTTTAATCCAAGCCCCTTTTGCCACTGAAGAAACCAACAGCCAGCACAGTTGCCACAGATGCATTTGAGATTTCATCAGTTTTTACCACATAGGTTTTCATGTTCCAAATACCAGCCACCAGAGTTCCTCCCTGCTCCCTCTTGCCCCCTTCCATAAGCCAGAGCCCGAGATCTCTACTGCAGCCAGCTTTGGCCTCTGTGGTTGACTCTGACTGCTGTAAGCATGCTGAAGGCTGGCCTCTATAGTTGTACATCTGAGAGCCCCAGCCCCACTCCCAAATAATATGACTAAAAATGGGCAAAACATGCACTTATGGTCAATTAATCTATGACAAAGGAGGTAAGAATGTACAGTGGAGAAAAGACTTCAATTAAGTGCTGCTTAGAAAATGGAACAGCTATAAGTAAAACAATGAAATTAGAACATTCTCTAGCACCATACGCAGAAATAAACTCAAAGTGGACTAAACACCTAAATGTAAGATGAGAAACCATAAAACTCCAATAAGAAAACATAGGCAGAACACTATTTGACATAAATCACGGACACATTGTTTTTAGATCTGTCTCCCAAAGCAAAGGAAATAAAAGCAAAAATAAGCAAATGAGACCTAATTAAACTTAAAAGTTTTTGCACAGCAAAGGAAACCATTGACAAAATAAAAGGAAAACCTATTAAATGGAAGAAAGTATTTGCAAATGATATGAGTGATAAGGGGTTAATATGCAAAATACATACACTCCTGTAACTCAACATAAAAAAAACACTTAACAAAAATGCAGAAGACCTAAACAGACATTTTTCCAAAGAAGACATACAGATGACTAAAGGCACATGAAAAGATACTCAACATCACTAATCAGCAGAGAAATGCAAATTAAAAAAATTTGATGACATCTCACATATGTCAGAATGGCTGTCACCAAAAAGAACACAAAAAACAAATGTTGGTGATGATGTGGAGAAAAGGGAACATTTTGTACATCGCTGGTGGGAATGTAAATTGGTGTGGTCACTGTAAAAACAGTGTGGAGGTTTCTCAAAAAACTAAAAATACTTCTACCATATGACCCAGCAATTCCACTACTGGGTATTTATCTGAAAAAAAAAAAAAAGCCAAAACGCTAATTCAAAAGGATACATGCACCCCAATCTTCACTGCAGCACTGGTGACAACAGCCAAGATATGGAAGCAACCATCAAGATGAATAGTCAAAGGAGATGTGGTGTATCTACACAACAGAATACTACTCAGCCTTAAAAAAGAATGAAATTAGCGGGAGGGGGAGGGAATGGGATGGACTGGGAGTTTGGGGTTAATAGATGCAAACTACTGCATTTGGAGTAGATAAGCAATGAGATCCTGCTGTATAGCAGAGGGAACTATATCAAGTCACTTGTGATGGAACATGATGGAAGATGATGTGAGAAAAAGAACGTATGTATATATCACTGGGTCACTTTGCTGTATGGCAGAAATTGACAGAACATTGTAAATCAGTGTAATGGAAAAAATAAAAATCTAAAAAAACTTAAAGAAAAGATACACCAAAAAATGAAATTTTGTTATTCACAGTAACACAGATGGACGTGGAGGGTATTATGCTAAGCGAAATAAATCAGACCGAGAAAGACAAACACTGTATGATATCACCTATATGTGTAATCTCAAAAATGTCAAACTCATAGAAACAGAGAGTAAACGATGTTTACCAAGAGAGATGGGGGAACAGGGGAGATTTTGATCAAAGAGTAAAAACTTTCAATCTAAGATGAATTAGTTTGGGCAATCTAAAGTACAGCATGACGACTACAGGTCACAACATTGTATTATATACTTGAAATCTTGTGAGTATAGACTTTAAATATTTTCACAATAATGGGAAAAACGGTCATTTTGCGAGGCAAAGGATGTGTTAACTAACCTTATCGTGGTAAACCTTTTGCAGTCTTAACACGGTTCATCTTAAACTTACAAATTGTTATAAGATATATCAGTTACAGTTCAATTAAGGTAGGGGAAAAAATGTGAGAACCTTGCTCCAGGATTACTATAAACACTTCCCATCCACACGTCACTCACACGGGCCCTTTACACTCACATTCCTCTTGGTTGTGTTGCAAATACACACATGAGAATGATAAGCAGATAATTTAACACAGCTTTGCTCACATGATGGGACACTTCACAAGCTATACCCAGCCACCCAAGCATTTTCACAAGGAGCCCTTTGTGATTTGGAAGAGCTGCTGGTGGCATAGGGAGAGCTATACCCTTCTGCCCCCAGTAGGGCTGTTCTAACTCACTGATAAGATCTGTAACTCACATGTTCAATTTCAGGGCTCCAAGAGGTATGTCTCTTTCCTCTACCCCCAAACTTTTTTCAAAAAAAAAAAAAAAGTTCCAGAGTTCCCATTGTGGCTCGGTGGGTTAAGGACCTGACAGTTTCCCTGAGGATGTGGGTGTGATCCCTGGCCTCGCTCAGTGGTTAAGCATCCAGCATTGCCACAAGCTGTGGTATAGCTCACAGATGCAGTTCAGATCTGGTGTTACTGTGGCTGTGGTGTAGGCCAGTAGCTGCAGCTCTGATTCGACCCTTAGCCTGGGACCTTGCATATGCTGTGGGTGAGGCCCTAAGAAAGAAAGAAAGAAAGAAAGAAAGAAAGAAAGAGGAAGGGGGAAAGAAGGAAAGAAAGAAAGAAAAGAAAGAAAGAAATTTCTTTCCACAAGGACGGAAATATCTAATCTCAGGGCCCCACCATGATAGAAATCTATGATTTACTCCAAGGTTATCCTATTTACATTATCACTTATCTTCCATTTTATGATGGCTTCAAGTAAAGGAATAGTTAGATAAATCACATTATTGTGGCCCTTCTAAAAAAAAATGTAACATTTGCCTTTTCTTTAAGAAGTAACTCTAGGTCCACTATTTGTCTTGAAAAAAATGATGAATCGCTCATCTCTGCTTCCTTAACTGTAAAATAGAGACTAAACATTAAAAAGAGCTACTTCATGGGTTGGGTGTATTAAGTGTGCTCTATAGTGCCTGGCACAGTAAAAGCTCTGACCAGCATTGGTGGTTATATTAATACAGGTTAACATCAATTATTAATATGCCTCAAAGAGAAGTGACATTGACAGACAGATTTTGATACTCCTGATGGAATCAGGTACGTTGCAGGGCAGGTGGCATAGCTAGTGATGAGCCTTATTGAAAAGGAATCATTTTGGAGCCAGCAGGCAAGGACAGTTCACCGTATTTATAGCTTGGTGGAGAAAAAAAGATGCACTAGAGAGTTCCTGTTGTGGCTCAGCTGGTTAAGAACCCGTCTAGTATCCATAAGGTTGTGGGTTCGATCCCTGGCCTCGCTCAGTGGGTTAAGGAGACAGTGTTGTCTATGCTGTGGTGGAGACTGGAGATTTGGCTGTTGCTGTGGCTGTGGTAGAGGCCTCAGCTGTAGCCTGGGAACTTCCATAAGCCTCATGTGTGGCCGAAAATAGAAAAAAAAAAAAAAAAAAAGAAGATGCACTAATGAAAACCTCCAAAGCACAAGTGTGAATCCCAGAGGTCATAAAAAATGTTGCCTAGACAGGTATATACTCTTAAAATTAAAGGATCAAAATGGCTGAGAGATTTAGGCCACTCCATATTTATTTCTATTTATAATGTTAAAAGATCTCTCACAGCTAGTTTTTCAGTGTAATACACTGCCAGGGAAAGCCAAGAAAAATTCTTGCCAGGTTGTTGGGAATGGTAAAACAGGTGGGCAGAGCAGGTGTCTGGAAAGATCTGCAGCGTGAAGCACCACTGCATGTCAACGTCCAGGTCACATGTCAATGTCCAGAATGGGGAGAGGATCCTGAGAGACATGAGGGAAGAGACAGTTCTGTTACAAAATTCACTATTTAGAAGTGTGCACACAGACCACGGTCATAAAGCCGAGAACTCACATAGACACTATCACCACATGCAGAAGGAAAAGTCAAAATGTGGGCAGTGTAATCATAAATGTTATCAACTTGGATAAGTTTATAAGATCATGCCAGTGGAGGCAGAGCTGGTGCAACCTATGTGGAAAGGATGAGATTTATCATCTGAAGAAATACTCTCCCCGCCCCCGCCATGATCAGTCTGGAAATAACAGAGAGATTCCCCAAACTAGACTGCAAACTAAGAGAGGCAAGAATGTGATGGCAGCTGTGGAGGCTGAGAAGATACTGTGTTGCATAGGCTGTCTTAAGAAGACCATGGTGGAACTTTCTAGTCAGCAGCAGCTCCGGGTCCTAGAGCAAGTCTGCCACTGCCCACTCAGCACTGTCCAGTCTCTGAGACAATCATGTGTCCCCAGTATGAGCATCCTGCCCAGTGGTAATCACTGTCTCAGTGTAAGTTCCTAAGCACACACTGTTCTTGTATATATGCTCCAACAGACAGGAAGTCCTTGTCTGGAAAGCTGTGAAGGTAGTGGGTTCAGTGGGCGAGGTTAGCACCCCTGATTTTTGTGGTTGGATGATCTACATTTAAGTTCTTATGACCAACGGTATATCCTCTACTGGAAAACGACAGCTTATACTTTAGCCAAATTTAATCATACAATCGAATGTTTTCAATGAGACTTTTCCACCACCCACCTGCCCTCATCTGTCCCTTGTCTAGCTTTACTCGTTAACCACAAAATGCCATTTTCTTCTCAGACTGTCATGAGCCTGTCCTCTAGCTGTTTCACACCCAGGGGACCCTGACACGGACAGGATTTTGCTTCTTCCTCTATTTGAGGGTATCTCTATAGGCACTGAGATCATCAGAGAGGGAATGGAGAGAGCAAGGGCTGGTTCTGATCTCCAAGGAGGGCATTTTCATTGGGTGGTGCTGCTAAGAGGAGAGAGCTGATAAGTATAAATGGAGCATTTCCCTATTTGCCTTTCCTCCTGGTGTTGGATCTTCCAGGGTGGGTTCTGTGTGCACCTGTACAAGCTCTGGGCACTCAGCTGGCACTGGGGCCACTGGGAGAAGACAGACCTAGGAAAGCTGTATGGTGGACAGAGCCCGCAGCCTAGCTGGGGGTCATGATCCACTGCTTACAAAAAAATAACATGCTCTATTATAAAGCATTTTTTTATTGAGTATGGTTGATTTACAATGTTGTACCAATTTCTGCTGTACATCAAAGTGACCCACTCATACATATATACACTTTCCCTTTCTTACATTATCTTCCATTATGTTCTATCCCAAGAGACTGGATATAGTTCCTGTGCTGTACAGCAGGACCTCATTACTTATCTGCTCTAAATGTAATAGTTTGCATCTACTAACCCCAAACTCCCCATCCATTCCTCTCCCCCCACCACCCCGGCAACCACAAATCTGTTCTCTAAGTCTGCAAGTCTGTTTCTGTTCTGCAGATACGTTCACTTGTGCCATATTTTATTGTATTTTTTATATATGAAACTTGCTAAATTTACTAACAGAATAATAAAACATATAAAATGAACTTGACAAGTTTTAGGGTTTTTTTTTTTGGAAAGATATATGGTTTTGATTTAAAAAAATAAATTTAAAAAATAAAATAAATTTAAAATGTGCCATATTTTAGATTCCACATTTAAGTGATATCATATAATGTGCTAACTTTTAAGTTCACAATGAATATCTTGAAGATAAATGTAGGGATCTGCAATCTGTGGTCATTTGTCTTCTGGAAGCTGATAATCAAGCAGTAAAGTTATCTGCAAGACACAAGGCCACTTGGAACAAGTGGGAGGTGGCTCCTTTGGTGGCCTGCTGCTCTTCGGTGACTCCTCATGGGAGGAGACACATCTTCAAGAATGTTGATGCTGGGCAGGCAGTGGGGCTCCCTGTGTGTGTTCCAGGGAGCAAGTGCTCCAAATCCAAGCACATTTTACTGGGTTCCCCTGTACTCAGACTTCATAGGCAATGCTGAATTCCTAATGTCTTTGGGGACTTAGCCCAGGACTTCAAAGCATTTTTTAAAAATAAACAGTCTTCATAAAAATGTGAAATACAAATAAAATTATTAAAAAGCAGTTCCCTGGCGGCCTAGGAGTTCCCTGGTAGATCTGGAATTATCATGTCTGTGTCTCAGGTTAAATCCCTGTCCTGGGAACTTCCAACTTCCATATGCCACGGGTGCCACCCACCTCACCAAAAAAAAAAAAAAAAAAAAAAAAAAAAAAAAAAAAAAAAAAAAAAAAAAAAAAAAAAAAATTTAAAAAGAAAAAAAAAAAAAAAAAAAAAAAAAAAAAGGAACTAAGCTATTAAGGAACACTGGACAGGTCTTTTGTGATGGATAATACATAAATACATGATAAATGAGACATTTACTAGAAGTAAAGAATACAGATGTCAGTTAAATGGCCACACCATTACCTTCGGGTCATAGACTCTGGAGAGCTTTTGACCTAAGGTACTGAGGGGACAAGTCCTTTTAGCACATGAGGGATGCCTTCTGCAAGGCTCCATCCTAGATCCACAGACCTCCTCCTCCCTCCTTGAGCCTCTGACTCAGTGCGCATGCTCACTGCAGACCTCAGCACGCAGACTTCTTTCCTGCTCTGTTCTCAGCTTGTGTGCCATTTTCACAGGACCCTCCCAGGAGGCTTCCTAAGGCAGAGCCTCCCCTCGATGGTAGCAGGTGCTCCCTGCTCCCTTAGGCATGGGCACTGCATTCGTCTCTGCCTTTCCTCCAGAACAGGAAGTTTCACTAGGAGGCTGCCACATCTTCTTTTTCTCCGGGGTATGTTGAGTTTTTGTTGACAGCCTAGACATAGTGGGTGCTCCATAAATATTTGCCGAATGATTGAATGAGTGGAAGAAAACAACCATATTCCAGTGAAAAGTGGATCAAGGCAGTTGAAAGTAGGGAAAGATTTGCCCTCAAAAGCCATTTTCTTCCATTCTCAGTCAGGCAGAATTCCAACTAATCAATTTCCCTGGTAATAAAGAAAATTTCTGTTTTAGCTAAAGATCCAATATGAAATAAGATTCAGTTATTCTCCACTTCTTAACCAAAGACACAATTAGAATTTCTGTGTTCAGTAACTCTCAAACTTACAAACTCTGCCTTATGTGCTGCATAAAATAGCATCATGTCAATACGTCAATCTGAAGAGTTTTGATTCTTTTTTGTCATCCTCCCTAAGAAGCTGCAATTTTTAGAATAGTCTGGCATGTGTGTGACAAATGAAAAGATGCTTAATTACAATCAATATTATTAGAGCTAAGCAAATAGAGCCTGGAAAAGAGTATATATCACTGCTGATGTTCTGATGAGGCTGCGGACTTCCCCCCTGACTTTTCCTTCCAACCCCTTGGTGCTCTCCAGCTCCTTTGTATGCTTCCTCCATTACTCTCTGGCCAGTCCAGGCTGGGGAACCCAGCCCTCTATTCTGACACCTGTGATCTACACTTTTCTATCTAGGGGACTATATTCAGTGCCATGGTCTTAAAGATTAACAACATGTCATTTTAACTCTCTCACCTAGACTCTTCTAATCTCCAGTCTCATCTTCGCTGGAAGTAACTAAGAATCTCCACCTGTATGTCTAACAGGAATCACAATCTCATCTTTCCATATCCAAAATGCTTCAGATCGACCCCAAAACAATTCCCTATCTTTGTGAATGGTAACCCCACATTCTCAGTGTTCAAGCCAAAAATTAAAGGTAGAGTACTTTACTCATCCTTTTGTAACCTCCATGTCCTAACCATCAACAACTGCAAGCCGTGGCAAGCCCAACATATATCTTGAATCTGATCGCTCCCCTCCATCTCCACTTCACTGTGCAGGTCAAGTGCCATCCTCTGGTACAGGAATGGCCTCTCTCAGCCCCACACCAATTCTCAGAGCTCACAGGAATTGAGCAGCTAGAGAGTAAGCTGGATCCTGCTCTCTTTAATTTATATCTAATATAGAAGAGGTGTCAATGGACTATGTATGGAATGTTTGCTACATGATTAAAAGAATAGCTGATGGACAAATCGTTTGGAGACATGCTTCTGCCTTATCTCCAGATTTAGACATGTTACTTTAATAGAACTTGATAGAGATAATAATATAATAAACTTAAACTGTTTGATAGATATAAGGTAGGAAGAGACTAGCATTAATCATTCAATGTTTAAGGGACATTCTTTATTCATTTCATACATTGGGCACATATATTGAGCACCAATATTCTGGAGGTGAGAGACAGATCAGAAATATGCAACATTTGTCCAGTGGTGGAAAGTGCCAGCTCTAAAGCTGGGACTGGCCCATAATGACTCAGGTAAAATATGGCCCCCACATATTTTTGTAAATAAAGCTTTACTGAAACACAGCAACACACCTTTACTTACATGTTGTCTATATGCCATTATGGCAGAACTGAGTAGTTCTAAGAGACCAGATGGCCCCCAAAGCCTATACTACTTACTCTTTTGTCTGTTATAGAAGAAGTTTGCCAAATTCTGCTACAGAGAGAAATAGAGCAGTACAAGGGGGTCGGGGAAGAGAATGTAGGAGGAGGTCATGGAAGGAAATCAATATACAAGGTGGTCGGAGAAAACCCTTACGGCAAGGAAACCTTCCAGCAGGTCCTAGAAAAATGAGTGCCCAGACCCCGCACATGTAGAAGAAGAGTGTCCAAGCAGAGCAGAAAATGAGTACAAAGGCCCAGCACAGAAGAGACCTTGAAGTGTTGGAGAAACAGTAAAGATATCAGGGTTTCTGGGTCTGGGTGACTGGGGAGGTATATAAAGTGAGGCAGGAAGAACTTTCAAATAAATGCAAAAATGGACAGTTAGCCCTGAATTGGATTCCAGAGAGTCCCCAAAGAAAGATCCTGTTAAACAGCAAAGAGAAACTTTCCAAACTAAAGCCCCTGTCCCTCCTGGTCTCCCCTGGAGCTTGTCACGTGGCTCTGGCCTGGTGTTCGCTGTCCTCTATGACAAGTGACCCTGGCTCTTATGGCATATGAAAAAACTGGTGTTATTTCTACAGACCTACACTTTAGATGCTTAAGCTATAGTGCTACCATTTGTTTTTATTTTAAGAGGTATTTGACATGAATAAGATTATTTCTTCATTCTGGATTACCAGTTACATTTATAAAACAAGTTTGTAATTATTCCTCATTAATTATTTCAAATAAAAGATTTTTTTTCAAAGCCATGGACTGTTCACTACATATTATAAAGTGAAAAAGAATGAAAAGACAGGGCCCAGTGACAGACACTATCTATATTGTACTATTTTTCTATCTATCTATCTATCTATCTGTCTATCTATCCTTCCATCTATCTGTCTATCTATCTACCATCTATCAAATATCTATCCATTTTTCTATTTATCATTTATCTGTATCTATACTGTGGTACAAGTCACTCTGTATAATTGAAATGTTCTTTTATACTCTGTGCTTGAACTCTATTGTTACTCACAAGAAATGTTATTTCTTATAATTTTTGACAAAATGATTTATTCATAAGTGCTCATTGTTCCCATCTTTTTCAAAGCCACAAACACAAATTTAATCCATTCTAAATGAATCTGCTATTAACATCTGCATAAACATTCCATGCATTATTCTGGGCTGCTTATAATGTGTGAACTATAGTGTCACACTAGTAGCTTTCACGTTTATCCAAAAGCTTTGGTCAAGCCAAAAATCAACTGCCTGAAATTTGCTATGCAAATATATTTCCTGGGTCAGATAGAAGGGTTTGCATAATTGCACTGATGGGTAAATAATGAAGAAAAATTGTGTAAATAAAAGGGCTCATGTAAAGTCCTATAAGAATTGCATTGCCTAAACATTTAGGGGGAAATAAACATTTTATAGAAAATTACTAATCTTAGCTTTTTAGAAAGTTACTTTTTTCAGGACATTTGAAAATTTGGTTATTGATTCATGATCATTATTCCCCAGAAAGTTCTGAATTGGTATCTACCAAAGCATGGGTTTTTGAAATTTTCCAAATACCCTACACTGTTTTATTCAGTTTTATTGTTTTATTTCAACAGTGGTAAGAGCACATTTTTGCCATGATACAGGCAACCTTACCCAAAGCCAAAGAGGACTTCAAAGCATCTGTTGAATTGGGAGAGCTAAAATAACTAATGAGATTATTTTGATAAATTAATTGATTAATTAGATTTTTAAAAACAGCTACCACAAAGGAAACACTTCCAGAATGACAGGGCAAAAACCTCTACAGAGCTTCTTCTTCATAAAAACAAGGAGAAGGTTGGCAAAAACTACCAAACTTAACCTTCTCAGAATTGCAGATTAACCAAAGTTTTGTGACAATCCAAGAGGGATTTATACAGACAAATTCTGGGAGCTTAGTGATAACAAAGCTGTGGGGTGGTGTAACTCAGCTAGTTACATCTACCTCTTCCCATATCTGTGGTGGCTTTGGAAACCAAAAGCTTCCTGAATACAGTAGCTGTAAAAAACCAGCAGCTCAGAAGACACAGAAGAATCAGAATATGAAAGGAGTTCCTCAGTAAGTATCAGAGCCATAGATTTGTCACTGTTTATTCTGTTTTGGCAGAGTCATTGACTAAGTAATGGCCCCTAAAGATGCCCATATCCTAATTTGCCAAGCATGGCAAAAGGGCTCTACGGATGTGATTAGGGGTCTCCAGGGAAGAGATTAAGATGGTAGAGCAGTGGGATGCTGGGCTTGCTTCCTTTTATGAACACATCAAAACTACAACTACACATAGTGTGAGTCTCATTGACATCAGCCTGGGGACCAGCAGAACAGCTCTTCTACAACCAAGGCTATAAAGAAAGATCCACACAGAATCTGGTAGGAAAAGAGAAGTGATCTGGTCAGGACCACAACCCTAGTGGGGGCCACAGAATAGAAGGAACATATCACAGGCTCAGGAGACCTCTGAGGGGAGTGAAGGATTTGAGACACATAGTTAAGTGCCCCTCAGTCCTGGGGTTCAACACCAGGAAGATGAGTCACCTTAGCTGGTTTGAAACCAATGGTGCTTATTAGAGGGCTATAGGAGACCGAGATTCTGCTCTTGAAGAGCACACACACAGTCTTATTTACTTCCAGTCAGAACACAAAGGGAGCAAATAGAAAACTGCATGGGGCTCTAGCCAGCTTGCCAGGACTGCCCCAGTGTGTCCCCAGCCTGCAATGGGCTCCTATTCCAGCCCCTCTTGCTCTGATGCTTGCTCCCTACTAAATCAGTGGCTGCCACTGACAATTAGAAGATGCGGACTTTGAGGAAATAGAGAATCCTTGCCCTGCCTCTCACCAGGCGATGGAGGCAGCCTTAATGCCAGCTTGTATGGCCCTGCAAGCAGTCCAGAGGGAACAAGGCTAATTCTAGGATGGAGACAGCCACTGAGAGCACACATCCCTGGGTGCACCTGGAAGGCTGTGGGGCCAGTTCAGTATTATGTCACCAATCTACGTGGCCCAACATAGCATCTAACCAAGGCTGCACAGTGGGGAGAATGTGAAACCAGGACAGAAATGCAGCCCTAAGCCCTTAGTCCCAGCCATGTTCCAATCCAAGGCAGAGACTGCCATCACATCCAGGAGAGACCAACTCTCTCAGGAGTCCTGCACCAGCCCCTCAGGCACTGTACCCAACACCAACAAGGCAGTGATGAACACTGAGCATAGAAGAAGCTCAGTTTACATCTGGCTCTAACCCCTTCAACTCTAGCCCCACATCCTACCAAGATGGTGGTTGCCAGCACACCCTGGGGGAAGATGTGTTCCATGCTCACTTCAGATCTAGCTCTTCCACCAAAGCAGCCCACAATAGATATACAAAAAACAGAGAGAAAGGAACACTAAAGAAAATAATCAAACCACAAGGGAAAAGTCTAAGAAAAGAACAAACAGGAGAACTACAAAACAACCAGAAAACAACAAAACGACAATAAATACATACCTATAATAATCACTTTATATGGCAATGGACTAAATACTCTAGTCTAAAGACATGGAGTGGAGTGGTTGGTTGAATTAAAAACAAACAAACAAACAAAAAAAAAACAAACAAGAACCATCTACATTCTGCCTACAAGAGACTCATTTTAGAGCTAAAGATACACACAGACCAAGTTAGGGTATACAAAGAGATATTACTTGCAAATTGAAATGAAAATAATGCTTTGGTAGCAATATCATATCAAAATAGACTTTAAAGCAAAGGCTACAATAAAAATCAAAGAAAAGCATTATTTAAAGAAAGAGTGATCAATACAAAAAGAGGATTTAACATTTGTGAACATATATGTACCTAATACAGAAGAACCTAAATATATAAACAAATATTAACATAAATAAAGGGAAGACTGACAATAACACAATAACACTTAGAGACTTAAGCACCTTAATTACATCAACGGACAGATTATCCAGATAGAAAATCATTAAGGAAACAATGGCCTTTAATGACACAATAGATCAGCTGGACTTAATAGATATATATAGGACATTCCATCCAAAATCAGCAGAATGCACATTCGTTTAAGTGCACATGAAATATTCTCCAGGACAGACCACATATTGACCACAGAAAAAGTCTCAACATTTTTAAGAGGATAGAAATTATGTCAAGCATCTTTTTCGACCACAGTGATATGAAACCAGAAATCAATTACAGGAAGAAGAAATAGTAAGAATACAGACATGTGGAGAATAAACAGCATGCTACTAAAACAAAACAAAACAAAACAAAACAAAACAAAACAAAACATGGGTCAATGAAGAAATCAAAGTGGAAATCAGAAAATACCTTGATACAAATGATAATAAAAGTACAACTTTCCAAAATGTGATCTGTAGGACATAGCAAATTAATTTAAAAAAACTGAAGAGGGGAGTTCCTGTTATGGCGCAGTGGAAACAAATCCAATTAGGAACCATGAGGTTGCAGGTTCGATCCCTGGCCTCGCACAGTGGGTTAAGGATCCGGTGTTGCTGTGAACTGTGGTATAGGTCACAGAGGCAGCTCGGATCTTTTGTTGCTGTGGCTGTGGCACAGGCTGGCAACTGTAGCTTCGATTTGACCCCTAGCCTGGGAACCTCCACATGCAGCACATGTAGCATGTGCAGCCCTAAAAAAAAAAAAAATGAAGAGGATGGGAAATTCTCAAATTTGTTCTTCAAGGATACCATTACCTTGATAAAAAAACAAACAAAACACTACACAAAAAGAGAAAATTACAGGCCAATACATCTGATGAATTTAGATGAAAAAATTCTTGGCAAAATATTAGCAAATTGAATTTAACAATATATAAAAAGCATCACACACCATAATCAAGTGGAATTTATTGTAGTCATGAAAAGAAGGATCAATATTCACAAATCAATCAATGTGATACATCATGATAACAAGAAGGATAAAAAAGTCACATGATTATCTCAATAGATGCAGTAAAAGCATTTGACAAAATTCAACATCCATTCATGATAAAAAAAAAAAACTCTCATCAAAGTTAATACAGAAGGACCACATCTCAACATAATAAAAGTCATTTATGACAAACCCAGAGCTATTATTATACCTGGGGAAAAGTTAAATGCCTTTCCTCTAAATTTAGGGATAAGAAAATGATGTCCACTCTTTCCACTTCTATTTAACACAGTATTGAAAGTCCACAGCAAACAGACAAAAAAAAAAAAAAAAAGAAAGAAAAGAAATAAAATTACCCAATTTGAAAGGGAAGAAGTCAAAGTGTCACTATTTACAGATGACATGACTACACGCAGAAAACCCTAGTCTCTACCAAAAAGCTATTAAACTACTAAAGGAATTCAGTAAAGTTTCAAGATTAATATACAGAAATCTGTTCCTTTTCTACACCTTAATAATGAAGTATTAGAAAGAGAAAGAAAATAATCCCATTTATTGGGAAAAAGACAGTCTGTTCAGTAAGTATTGCTGGGAAACCTGGTCAGCTGCATGCAAAGCAATGAAACTAGATCACACTCTCACACCATGCATAAAAATAAACTCTAAATGGCTTAAAGACTTAAATATAAGACAAGATACCATTAAACTCCTGGAAGAAAACATAGGTAAAACATTCTCTGACATCAACCTTACAAATGTTTTCTCAGGTCAGTCTCCCAAAGTAACGGAAATAAAAGCAAAGATCAACCAATGGGACCTAATCAACCTGACAAGCTTTTGCACAGTAAAGGAAACCAAAAAGAAAATTAAAAGGCAACTTACAGAATGGGAGAAAATAATGTCAAATGATGCAACTGACAAAGGCCTAATCTCAAAAATATATAAACAACTTATGCAGCTCAACAGCAAAAAAAAACAACAACCCCATTGAAAAATGGGCAAAGGACCTAAATAGACAGTTCTCCAAAGAAGAAGTGCAGATGGCCAACAAGCACATGAAGAAATGCTCAACATCACTGATGATTAGAGAAATGCAAATCAAAACTACTACGAGATATCACCTCACACCAGTCAGAATGGCCATCATTAACAAGTCCACAAACAACAATTGCTGGAGGGAATGTGGAGAAAAGGGAACTCGACTGCACTGTTGGTGGGAATGTAAGCTGGTACAACCACTATGGAAAACAGTATGGAGGTACCTTAGAAAACTATACATAGAACTACCATATGACCCAGCAGTCCCACTCTTGGGCATATACCCGGACAAAACTTTTCTTGAAAAAGACACCTGCACACGTGTGTTCATTGCAGCACTATTCACAATAGCCAAGACATGGAAACAACCCAAATGCCCATCGACAGATGATTGGATTAGGAAGATGTGGTACATATACACAATGGAATACTACTCAGCCATAAAAAAGAATAAAATAATGCCATTTGCAGCAACATGGATGGAATTAGAGACCCTCATACTGAGTGAAGTAAGTCAGAAGGAGAAAGACAGATACCATATGATATCACTAATAACTGGAATCTAACATACTGCACAAATGAAACTTTATGCAGAAAAGAAAATCAAGGACTTGGAGAACAGACTTGTGGTTTCCAAAAGGGTGGGGGAGGGAATGGGATGGTAGGGGGGTCTGGGGTTAATAGCTGTAGATTGTTGCCTCTGGGCTGGAAAAGCAAGAAGATACCACTGTATAGCACTGGGAACTATGTCTAACCACTTGTGATGTGTAACCCTGTCACCACGCTGTACAGCTGGGTATAATGTAAAGAAATAAATAAAAAAAAAGAAAGAAAATAGAGAAAAAAATAATCCCATCTATAATCACATCAAAAATAAAATACATAGGAATAGACTTAACCAAAGAGATGAAAAACATATTTTGAAAACATTGATGAGCGAAATTGAAGATGATATAAAGAAACAGAAAAAATCCTATGTTCATGGATTGGAATAATTAATATTGCTAAAATGTCCATACTACTCAAAGAAATCTGCAGATATAATACAATCCCTATTAAAATTTCAATGCCTTTTTTTTCATAGAAAAAGCACCAAAAACCCTAAAATACATATGGAACCACATACAAACAAAACAATCCTAACAGCCAAAGCAATCTTGATAAAGAACAAAGGTGGAGGTATCTTCCTCCCTGACTTCCAACCATAATACAAAGCAACAATAATCAAAGCATGATACTGGCACAAAAACAAACTCATAGATTAATGGAACAGAATAATAGCGCCCATAAACAAACCCATGCACTCATGGTTAATTAAAATCTCTACAGCAAAGGAGGCAAGAATATACAATGGGGAAAAGACAGTATTTTAAATAAGTTGTCCAGTAAAAACTGGAGAGATAAATCTAAAAGAATGAGATTAAAATGTTTCCTGACCTCACATATAAAAATAAACTCAGGAGTTCCGCGGTGGCTCAGTGGGTTAAAGATTTCTCATTGTCTCTGCTGTAGTTTGGGTTCAGTCCCTCCCTTGCCTGGGAACTTCTGCATGCTGTGAACACATCCAAAATAATAGCAATAATTAAAAAAAAAAACTCAAAATGGATTAAAGACCTAAATGTAAGACCTGAAATCATAAAACTCCTAGAAGAGAACACAGACAAAACAATCTTTGACATAAATCATAGTAATATTTTTTGGTCTGTCTCCTTATATTCCATTGTGTGTGTGTATTCCATTGTATATATAATGGAATATTAATCAATCATAACAAAGAATGAAATTCTGCCATTTGCAACAATGTGGATAGATCTATGAGATTAAGAGGTACAAACTACTATGTAAAAAATAAATAAGCAACAAGGATATATAGTACAGAACAGAGAATATAGCCATTACTTTGTAATAACTTTAAATGGAGTACAGTCTATAAAAATACTGAATCACTATGTTGCACACCTGAAACTAACACAATGTTGTAAATCTAAAATAAATTAATTATAAGTGAAAATAATATAAACATTAGTATGCACTTCTGTCGCCAGGCCTTTCCAAAACTGTTTAAGTGCTTTTTATGTTTAAACTACATCATGGCCCTATGAAGAAGGTAATGTAATTATCTTCATTGTAGAAATAGCCTTAGAAGAGTGACATATCTGGCCCAAATGGGGAAAGTAGACCTAACATATGTTGATGGCAAACTCTTGGCCACCATACCATATTTTGCTTAGCTCATTAAATTTTAGGTTCTTTATTTGCAAAATTGCTTGGAAAATACGTCTTAAATTACTTATGTAAATATCAGGCATGATTATATATAGAGAGAGTACTTAAAGGTGGATAAATTAAAATGAAGCCTTTAAAATAATGGCACATTGAGTATTAAATGATTACAACTCGATCACTATGAAACACTATTTTAAAATGATTATTGTATAATAGCATCAAAAATCCTACATAGAAGAGAACCTATTTAGCATTGCAGGTTGGATCATTTCCCAGAAGAGAGAGTGTTGAAATAATAGAATTTTATTTCTTCTGCTGATGGAGCCCAAACATCAGCCTTTTGGTTGTTATTCAAAGTTTCTTACAGAATATGATGTCTTTAAACGCTAATATGACAGGCCTGATTCTAGATAGCCCTAGAAAATCTCTGGGAGCAAAAGCATATGGCTAGGACAGGCCACGCCCGGAGAAGCAGCAGGGGAATTCTGAAGGAAGGCTTTCTTCAAGGTTACCTCTTCAAGATTAAGAGAGAGCTCTTATTTGTGTTTTGCCTCTCTCCGTTTTAAGAGGCTGTGGATGGATTTCCCATTAGGACTATCACAGATAAGTCCTTGACCTGAACACCGGGCTCTGAAAGAAACCACTTCTCCAAAGTGTTGAAACATTCATTTTTTATTTTTCCTCCTTATGCCCATTGATATGGAGCAACCATGCTAATCACAGTTAACAGATGAGCAGGGTCAAAGGAGATGGCTTTTGTCTCTCTCTCTCTCTCTCTCTTTTTTTTCAAATCCTCATTTTCAATGATCAGCAACTGTCTTTCTTTGGGTAGGAAGTATTTAGTGAGAGTTTCTCCATCTTGGACCATAGCTCAAACGTTCCCAGTTCTTTGTAGAAATTCTAAAATTTTTATTCCAAGAGAAGAGTCTTCAGATTTATCTGAGTACTTGAATTCAGTGTTCAAATCGCTACAAACTCAGCCTTTGGTAAAGGGTGATCATTTTATAATATACTCCACTACTGCTGTTGCCAGATTGAGGGATTACTTATCACAAATCTATTGCTTCTTCACTGTTTGACCAAGTTCATTTGAAGAAGTGAGCTACCTTCTTATATCTTTAGCAAACAAAAATTTTGAACACTGAATAAAAGAAGAAAATTGAGAACAGGGCATATTTAATTTATTAAAAACAGTCCATTCCCAATCTAAAATTTCATGCCAACCATACAATCACAACCACATTCCTCAGAGAGAGGTAAAAAGACAAGATCCCCTCAAAAATCTCACTTCATATTGACGTAGGAACAAATTTTAAATTGCCCAGGCAATAATAAGTAGATTTGAGGCTTTATAAATGACAAAATGAGGGTCACCAAGAACACACTCACTCTGACATAAACTACAAGTTTGGTCTCCCCAAGACCACCTCAGGTTCATAATTTGCTAGGACTCACAGAACTCTGCCAAGACATTAGACTCATGTTACAGTTTATTACAGCAAAAATATATAGACTAAAATCAACAAGGAAAGGGAAAATGCATAGAGTGCAGGGTCCAGAGTTCCATAAGTATCCTTTCCTAGTCAAGGTGTGTGGACAGCAAGGAACTTCTCTCAGCAATGATGTATGACAATAAGCATGGGGTACTGCAACTGGGTGTTGGAGACCACAGAAGAGCTGAACTCTGCAGAAGGCACATATCTGCTGAGTCAGGACGTTATGCACCTAGAGGCAGGCACCGATGCTAATAGTTTCCTTTCTTATTCACTAAGAGGTGGGCTTGTCATTGCCTATGACTGCTCCAGCCCACTCATCTGCATACAGCACCTTCCTCAATAAAAGACGTGTGGGCCAAAGCCCAGGTCCTTTTTTCAGTCCGTTCGGCAGAACAGAGTGCCTCCTGGTCCCCCACTTTCTAAATCTAAAAGAGTCTTGTGTGTTTTGTTATAGCGCGCAGTCCCTCTTCCAGGATTCCCTGTTGCCCTGCAGCGCTGGACGTGACAACTGGGGGAGCTCATCCAAGACTTCATGCCCAGAGTTTTTACTAAGGCTTTGACATGGAGATGTGCTTGAGTGCTAACAAAATTGACCTTAGACCTCCAGAGGTCAGGCTGATACTGTGTGGCCCAAGACCTGCAACCATAAATCACATTATTGGCACTGACTGTCTGATGTGATCCAAAGGCCCCACCGTAAATCACATCATTAATATAGACTCTCTGGAGTAGCCCACAGCCCCTAAGTAAACAGAAACACTCCTATCAAGCAGAACATTCCAAGAGCTTAAAGACAACCTCCTAGGAGCTGCAGTCAGACCTCTTTTGGGGCATGGTTAATTCTCACTGCAGGAGAACACACTAGCATAACTGGTTTAACACTCTAACATTTATTGAGTGAATATCACAAGCTGCATTTATGCTGAATATTTCACGAGCATAAACACTTAAAAACTCCATATACCAGCTACTATTATTAACCCCATTTTACAGATAAGAAAACTGATGTGTAAATATATTAAATAACTTGGTCAAAATCTCAGCTAATAAAATGTGGAGTCCAGATTTGAAGTCAGTGACTGTACAAGTACCCTTTTCCTTGCATACGGGAATTCACTGTTAACTGATCAATAAACAAATCATTCCACTGGAATAACACAAGCATAAGAAAAGAGAACACCATAGGTCTGGTTGCTCAGTATCTGTCTGTCTCTTTGGAAGCCAGAAACTATGATTGAGCCTTTCCCAAACCCTGAAAATGCAGTTCTTTGGAGTTCTTTATGATAATGACCAATATATTTTTATACATTTGGAACAAGTACCATGTCCTAGCATTTTGTCAGGATTGCTTTGTACAAACATTAAGGTTGATGATGTCTACTGTGTTTCATTGTTGGGGCCTGAGTTTCAGTAACCATGGCTGGCCATGCAGCAGGATGTGTCCAGCCCTCCATTAACAGCTCCACGCCCTGGATTCAAATGGGATCCCTGAGCAGAGATTTTACCAATGTCCCTGAAGTGTACCATCACAGAGAAGTGCTCATGTGTGGCCCAGGATGGAGGAGGACCCAGAGGCCTATGCTGCACAACTCTGGACTCCACAAATGCACACCTGTTTTCCTGTTTCTCTTGCCCTCTACCTTTTGCTATAACCTTAGACCTGCGTATAAATAAACCTCCTTTCTCATCTTGTGTGTGTTTCTAGTGAAGAACAAAACCAAGAGAAAATTAAAACATATACATGGTCTTCTCTTTAGAAGTCACTGATTTCTTCCTGTCAATCCCAATGCTGGTCTCAAAAGGGAGAAGATACGACCCGAAAAAGGCACTGAGGGAAGGTGAGGGAGGCAAGGTGAGTATTTCAGTGTCCTCAGAACACTCAATATTGTGGCTGTTTGGTCAACTTATATGGACACCTGATGCTTCTAGAGAATGCACTCATTAGGCTGAAACTTTAGACAAATTTTCTCTTCGGGAACACTGGAAACAGATGGGGAGGAGACTGGCAAATGGTTAGAAATAGAAACTGCTCCATTTCTCCGCGTTGGGAGTTTCTCAGACCTCAAAGCTAACTCATTGCGTGGCTTTCTTTCCCATGAAATCAGAGAATGGAGATATTTTGCCTGGTGTTGGCAGTCAGCTCTTTAGCAACGGGCAGCGTCCCTCAACTTTTCCAATGGGCTGGCCAGTCACGGGAAGGCAGCTTTCGTAGGCAGTGTGTGCCCGCCCTCCTTGAGGGGCTCCAGGGATTTCTGGCATGCAGACTTTTCTTTGCTGCACCATAACAAAAATTTTTTTTTGAATTGAAATGGAACAAAAAGAGACCCCTTAGCTTGTTTGAATGAGCATAAGAAGGGGGTCAAACATCAAAAAACCCTCACTTATTGCATCTTACTTTCTTCTTTTATGGATTTCCTTAGCACTACTTTTAAGAGCCTATTAAAAACAGCAGGGGAGTTCCCGTTGTAGCACAGAGGAAACAAATCTGACTAGTATCCATGAGGATGTGGGCTCGATCTCTAGCCTCCCTCAGTGGGTTAAGGATCTGGTGCTGCCACAAGCTACAGTGTAGCTCACAGAAGTAGCTGTGATCCCACATTGCTGTGGCTGTAGCGTAGGTCAGCAGCTGTAGCTCAAATTTGACCCCTATCCTAGCCTGGGAACCTCTATGTGCTGCAGGTGTGGCCCTAAAAAGCAAAAAAAAAAAAAAGAGCATATTTTCTTCTTTTTGTCTGTCTTTTTTGGCCATGCCCACGGCATGTGGAAGTTCCCTCCAGAGCCAGGGATCGAACCCTCACACAGTTGTGCCCCGAGCCATAGCAGTGACAATGCTAGATCCAGCTGAGCCACTGGGGAACTCCTTTCCTATCTTTTTAAGACAGATTTATCATTTTCCATTTAAAAAAATCCTTTCATTTCACTTTACCTGAATAATCTAACTGAAAAGCTATTCAGAGGAATACTGAGGAAAGATTTGAGAGAAGGCATATTTGAACATAAAAGATATTTACAGGGGAGTGTTTACTATCTATGGAAGTACTGCACTGAAGTATTATTATTTCTTTTGTGAAAATGAAAGTTTTCAAAGGCAGAAAACCACACTTGGTATTCTTGACAGCCCTGGCTATGATATCCAGAATGCTAAACACCCTGATGTTTAAGTTAACTGGCAAATAAGTTATCTTCAAGAATTTGTAAAAAATCAAACACAGCAAATGTATGATTCTTGGAGTGTTTTAAAAACATCAGGGAAACTTTGTTCTTCAAGTCTATCCTCTAAAGTTTTGTCAGCAAGTTTCCAATCTTTTTGTGAGAAAAGCAACTTGACTCATTGCAATTCTTAACACTGGCGATCAAAGGCCCTCTTTCGTCAGGCAGGTGCAATATAGGAATTAAATCTGACAACCACCTCTTCTTACCTTAAAGCTGTATTTTCCCCTTTTGTGCAAATGGACTAGACAAAGTTGCCTGTGTACTATTCATAATTTGGTACAGAGGAGTTACTGAAGGTCTGAATAACTCTTCTACTTGTTCTGCCTGTTGCTTACAAGGACACACCTGGGCGTTCCACCCCTTGGTGACACGGATCTGTTATGCCTCCTTATAAGTGCAGATAACTCTGGGTTGGGTGCAGAGACTATGTTAAACCATTTATTCCTTAGTATATAGTAGGCAACCAAGAAAACCTGAATGGAATAAAGTACAGACAGAGAAACCAAAGGTAGAGAACCAAAGGTCAAAGGGTCAAGAGGACTGAGGAGAAGGGGATGTGAGAGCTCGGTAGATGTGAAAGTACCAGGTTCTGGAAAGTGAGGGATTAGTCAAGCATCAGGACTACAGAAGCCAAGGAGAAGCCATGCAATGCAGTGGGGGTCCAGGGCTGGGTGATGAGGCTGCTGCAAAGGCACCTTACCTTTAAGGCAGAAGGCAAATCAGTTTTGAGCCATTCTTCATTTCTAAGGATGTGCCGGTAAAAAACTCATGACGACACAAGGAGAAACCTGTTCCTTAGGAGACATGTGGCACATGTGCGTTCAGAATCTATACTGTGTTTGTCACATTTGTGTCCATGGGGTCATCTCATGCAATAGCCCACTGTGCCTGACGTGGAGCCTAGCTTCTGGAAGAAAAGTCGAGTTGTCATGACAACCATTCCCCAGAGTACTGGCATCCATGCCTGCTTCCTGCTGGCTCTGACTTGCATGGTTCGATATTTTTTTAAAACATAAATTGATGGCACAATAAAATTTAGTTCAAAGATGGCTGCAATTTGTGCCATGATTGTTGTGGAGGTTTTTCCTTCTACTTTGATAAGAGAAGGATGTTTTATTTAAGGTAAAACCTGGGTTTTAAAACTACCATTCATGTGTTTACCTACTTATGTCTTAATGCACTCCTCCTCAAAAAGCTTATCAGGAGGTCAGTCTGATGGGAGGCTGAAGGGTTCCAGGGGGACCACCAGAGTTGTGCCCGGTGGCCAGAAGGTGGCGCTGCTACACAGGGGCGGGATGGCTGCAGTGGAAGCTGGTGGAATCCCTAGCATCCTGGAGTCAGGGCATGGTCCCTGGCCCTACCTGGAGCGCGCTTCCTGCCTTCCTGCTCCCAGCTCTCTTCCTCTTTCTAACTGTGGATGGACAAGCTCTGGCGCGCATGGCAAGTGCGTGCTTCCCACGGCGGGCCAGGAGAGGGCTCCTTCCTCCTTTCCCCCCTCACTAGACCAGGGCGTTCCTGTGAGCCACAGTTTCTTCTTTCAGCTCCACCCATGCAGCCTGGAAGTGCCTCCCACTGAAGTGGGGGTGGACCCAAAGGGTCCCTGACCTCTGGACCTTCTCCCTACACATCCATAGCGGGGGGTGGAGGGGAACTGCCTCACTTCTTCCACTTGTGAGCAGGCAAGGAAAGTTACTTGGCTTACAATCGCCATCTTCAATTGGGACCAAACCAGACCATCTCAGGCTAAATATACTTAGGGCTTGTTTACTGTGCTGAACCTCTCCCCCTGGTGTCAAGGGCCTTGACGGCCCGGCCGAGGCTCCATCTGACTTCAGGCACAGGTGGGGGTGCTGATGCCAGCCCTGCGCTTGCCTCTGCCATGATCCCCCAGGCTGGCTCTTTACTACCTCCTTTTGCACACAAGAGAAAGAGATTCAGAGAAGCGAGGGCAGGGGCACGTTTGAACTCATGCTGGCCAAGTGTCAAAGCCCTAGTGGCCACTGACTCTGTAGCCCTGTCACTGACATGGGCAGGCGGTGGCGCCGCTATGGAGGAAAGGAACGTCTTGCCGGGAGGAGGGGAGGTGCGGGCAGCATGAGGAGGCACCAGAGCCTCTCCCCAAGAATTATGAACAGTTAGTGCAGCACAACTTGTTTCCTCCTGAGCTACTTAGAGCCCTTCCCTTCAGGGGAGTCACCTCTAGCTGGTGACATGCTGTCACAGCAAAGCATGCCAGGAACAGCAGTCTGAGAGGAAAGGGGTAGCAATGATTTGAAGTCCGTTAACAGAAAGGGGGCAAAGAGCATTTCTCCTGGAGAGACAATGACCTCAGAGTCAAGGAAGTGAGCTAAGACTTGCCAGACTATGAGGAAGAGGGAGGAATGAGCTGTCCATGGAGAAGGAGGGACCGCTTAACCGCCTCCTGGGTGTGAAGACCTTTCACCTTCTCCACAGCATCTGATCATCCCAAAGACCCTACAGGAAATTAAATAATCCAAATGTGTAAGCAAGAACTGGGGCTCCAGGGACCTAAGGAACTAGCCCAGGAGCAAACATCCAGAAAGTGGGTACCCAGATGGAAACACGGATTTTAACCTGTGCCTGCTGTGTGTCAAGTGCGGGCCTGGCCCACCAGCCACACGGCTTCAGTGACAGACGATAGTAGGACCTGACAGGACAGGGAACCTCTGCCCAGTCATAAGACATGGAGAAGAAGCAGGAAAACAAATCTGTTGGGACAAGACTTTGTCGCTAGTGAGGGGACAGAGGGAGAGGTGTCATCAGAGAGAGTGACTGTGACCCTGCTGACTGCTGCTCAAGGAAGGCACAGGTTCTGGTGGCAGATGGAAATGGAAAAGGAAGGGATGGGTGGACCAGGAATAAGACTGTTGGTATTTAAGATAAATGAAATGTGAATATCGGGTAATGAAAGAGAAAGAGGAAACCCTATGAGGGTCAGTAAGCCTGTGGAAATGTAGGGCTGGAGGGGAGTTCCTGCTGTGACTCAGTGAGTTAAGAATCTGACATAGTGTCCGTGAGGATGCGGGTTCGATCCCTGGCCTCGCTCAGTGGGTTTGGAATCTGGAATTGCTGCAAGCTGTACTGTAGGTGACAGACGTGGCTCCGATCCAGTCTTGCTATGGTTGTGGCATAGGCTTGGCAGCTACAGCTCTGATTCAACTCAGCCCGGGCACTTCCATATGCGTCAGGTTAAAAAAAAAATGAGGGGAGGCTAAAGGGAAGGAAGAGCAGATTTGGAAGCCATCAGTCAACTAAAGACCACTGGAAATGTATGATAGAGGTGCTGTCTATCAGCACAGGGCTGGTTGCCTCCTTAAGGAGAATGGTAACTAAGGAGAAGTTTTCTGATAGGTCTGGATATCTCACTTTTAGGACATTGAGCAGCATTCCTGGCCTCCTCCCACTGGATATGAGTAGCACCCACCTCTCAGCAGCAACAATCAAAAATGTCTGCAGACATTTCCAAATGTCCTCTGGGAGGGGGACAGTGCCTCCAGGTGAGAACCAATGCTGTAGAGAATTCCATGAACCGGCTGAGCTAGCATTTTATTAAACAATCACTTTTACAGCTCAGTGAAATCATTATTTATCTTCAGTGAGCAGCTTTGACTATGCATACCTCTTATTGTTTAGATTCCCAAAAGAGGAATGGCTATTAGTTCCAAGACTTTCATACCTATTTTCAAAGGTCGAGGAGGGAACAGTTCAGTTGGGGAGGACGCCCAAGCACTGGAAAAACACAAGGCAGGGGAAATATTTGAAAACGAAGGAATTTGAGCTGGAGGATGTCCGAGCCCCTGTGGACAGGAGGTGCACCCAGTTCTGAGGTGGGAGATCACCACTTAGGCGAGTGTGGTCTCTGTGATGTCACAGCTGCATCACACTATGCAGGCAAGCAATGCCGTGAAGAACAAGTCCACTGGTTCAAGGATTAATTAACTGGATGAAATGAAAACTTTACTTCTTTAGTAGTCACATTCCTCTCTAGTCCCTAGATTCCCCTTGACTTTCTCATCTCTAAATGTTTGTCTTGTTTGCTTAAGATAAATGGCCAAATTCTGCCCCTCAAAGCATCACAGTGATAGAGTCTTAGACCCTTCCAGAATTGCAAAGAGCCCTTTTTTCAAATGAAACGCCTTCCAGACTGTTCGGAAATGCATTACTCACTAAAATGAAGGGAGAGGGCTCCAAATTAAGAAAAAAAAAAAAAAAGGATTAGGTACTATCAAGAAACAGCCAGGAATAAAGAAATTGTGAGGGCTTTAGGGAAAGTCATGGATCAGAAGGATGACATAAACGTATCCTGAGGGGAGAGAAGCAACAGAAATAAAACACTTAGTTAATTTGCTATAAAAATTATTACACACACTTGTTCTATAAACTTTAAGCTGCTCTAGGATAAAAATTTGGTTCACTAGAGGCTGCATAGTATCTGAATCACTGATGTTCACTAAGCACTGAAATAACTACCATTCTTTTACAATTAAAGATAAAAAAGATGATGAGCATTAATATTTCTAAAGGAATCCACCTTGCACATTTTATCAGTGTAAATTTAATTTCCCAGAATAAATCAGACACCTAAAAGATGCTTGGTAGAGGCTTAATTCACATTAGTCCTTCCAAACATGAACACCAGTTGACTGAAAAATATTTGGAAGACAAATAGAAATATGTAGAAATAGTTGTGGGAAAGATAAGGGGTCTAAGTGCAAAATTAGCATTGGATGGATAAATAAAATAAATAAATGAATAAATAATTTTATTTGTCAGCAAGCTTCAGCAGCTGGGACTCACACTCTCAACTCCCTCTGTAATTCTCCATCTTAAAAGTCAACCACGACTTACACACACTGACCCAGATGTATTTTTCAAGATTAGAGCTCAATTAAATGTGAAAATGAGCATTAAAATTATCTGGTCAAATGTGATGTAACCCTAACTGCAATTCGAAGGATTTCTTTAAGCTATATAAAGCCCTGGTGATAGCTCATTTCTAACGTTAGCACACTCTTGTTAATTGCTTTTTCTTTTTTTAAATTTGTTTTACCCCATAAAGTATGCAGCCCTCATATTAGTTATAAATCTCTCTAAACTTCAGAAAAACTTGTTGTCGGAGTTCCCTTCGTGGTTCAGTGGTTAACGAATCTGACTAAGAACCGTGAGGTTGCAGGTTCGATCCCTGGCCTCGCTCAGTGGGTTAAGGATCCGGCGTTGCCGTGAGCTGTGGTGCAGGTTGCAGACGCGGCTGGGATCCTGCGTTGCTGTGGCTGTGGCGAAGGCCGGCGGCTACAGCTCTTGTTAGACCCCTAGCCTGGGAACCTCCACATGCCACGCGCGGGTGCGGCTCTAGATAAAGGCAAAAAGACAAAAAAAAAGAAAAAAAAAGAAAAACTTGTTGTCCTCTGACATATGAACTTCACTCAAGATCTGCCCCATCTATTCCTTAATTAATAAAAACTTTGAGGTATATAAGATTAATGGAAGCAGATATAGCAGACTCCTCGCAGTTATTACTTCAATAACAATATTTTATTTTATTTATTTTTATTACTTTAATTTGTTTGCTTTTTAGGGCCTCACTTGCAGCATATGGAGGTTCCCAGGCTAGGGGTCTAATCGAAGGTACAACTGCTGGCCTATGCCACAGCCACAGCAATGCTGGATCCAAGCCATGTCTGCAACCTACACCACAGTTCACAGCAACGCCAGATCCTTAACCCAGGGAGCAAGGCCAGGGATCGAACTTGCAACCTCAGGTTCCTATTCGGACTCGTTTCTGCTGTGCTACAATGGAACACCATTAACAATATCTTAAACACGAATTATTATCAACACAAACCTCCTGTAAGTGTACATTATTGGCTGAAAGCTTTTTTCCTAAACATTGTTAAAATGGATGAGTTATGATTTATAATCGATTTATTGCCTCATTTGCTGTTTGTTCACAAGCGATTTATGCATCTTTTCACATTGTTGGTTACTTTGACTTGAAAGGAATAATGCAAAACAAATTTAGACAAAAACATTAAAAATAACTTTGCAATTAATTATATTCATTTCATAGCAAATTGCAATAAACAGAAAACAAAGAATGATCATCCTACTGTGAGACTCTTTTCAAAAAGCAAATATCATTTATAACTGGACATACAAGATTGAATTTACAGTAATAAATACTGAAAAAAGGAACACTTTAATTTTTACCTCCTTAAGAGAAGTTATAATATTTGCCCTTCTCTTCAAAGAAATGATTTATGACAGAAACTCTTAGTACCTCACTGAGCTGGTGCTTGAGGATAGATGGATGCTAACATTAGTACACAGTGCACAGCACTGTAGAATCTCTGCATTAAGAATGCTCAACAAACAACCCATGCTCCTTTCTTGTCCAAAGTGTATGAGGAATTCAAAGAACACCTTGTTCCACCTTTTCCATTTTTCCCACCTTGAACTGATGAGCTTATTAGTTCATGAATATAAACATTTACATATATATGTGTATATACATATATATATATATGTATATATATTCTCTATATATTGAACTTTATTAGTTACTAAGGACACAGTCGTGCAGCACCATGGGTGAATCTCAGAGAATTATGCTGACTGAAAAAAAGCCAATTTTAAAAGGCATGTGATACCATTTATATAACCTTGAAATGACAGAAACAGAGAACAAATTAGTGTTTACCAGGGGTCAAGAACAGAAGGGAAGTGAATGTAGCTATTAAAGGGCAGCATGAAGGATCCTTATAAGGATGTAAATGTTCTGTATCTTGACTATATCAAAGTCAGTGTCTTAGTTTTGGTACTGTGATATATTTTTGTGAGATGTTACTAGTGGGGGAAGTGGATAAAGGGTACATTATTTTTTTTCAACTGCATGTGAATCTACAGTTACTGTAAAATTAAAGTTTAGTTTAAAAACTCTATGACAAAAAAATAAAGGAGGGAAATGTTTTCAGACAAGCAAAAAACTAGGGAATGCCATGCTAGCAGATCAGCTCAAAAACTGAAGGAAATCATGCTTAAGGAATTAAAGAAAAATATGACAAAGATACTTCACTAAATAAAGGATGCCAATAAAGGTATATAAGCATATTTTTAAAGAGAAAGAAAGAGAGAATCAAATAGAAATTCTGGATCTGAAAAGTACAAACTGCTATTAAAAAATCACTACAGGAGCATTAAAGAAGTTCTTAGCTTTCAGAACAAAGAACAATGAACTAAATGATAGATCTATTGAGATTATCCCATCCAAAAAAGAGAAAGAAAAAATAATTAATAAAAATGAACACAATTTCAGAGATTCATGGGATGCCATCTAGTATACCAATATACTCATAATCAAAGTTCCAAAAGTAGAGTTTAAAAGAAGTGGGAAGCAATAGTATGAGTAAAGATAATGGCAAAAAACTTCCAAAATTTGATGGAAAATCTTAACTGACACATCTAAGAAGCTCAATGAACTTCCTGTAGGATAAGTGAAAGTCAAGTAGTATGAGCTCAAAGAGATTCACTACTAGGCACATTACTGTCAAAATGGTGAAAGCTGAAGACCACGAGAGAATCTTGGAAGCAGCAAGAAAAAAAAGCAACTCATCATGTACAAGAGATCCTAAATAAAATTGATAGCAGACTTCTCATGAGAAACCATGGAGGCCAAAATGAGATGACTTATTCACAGTGCTGAAGGAAAAAGACTACCAACCAAGAATTCTGTATCTAGCAAAAATATACTTGAAAAAAATGAGAAATTTAGACATTTCCAGAGAATCTAAAGACAGTATGTCACCAACAAATCTGCCCAAGAAATAAAAAAGGTTGAAATTAAAAGATACTAGACAGTAACTCAGAACCACAAAAAGAGAAACTGTCAGAGGTTGGCCAATATAACATAATCTGAGGTAATCTGAATTGTACTATTAACTATTACAGAATTTAAATCCATAAATCCAAATATTCTCAAAAAGAAAATTCTGTGCATCTCATTTCAATGGAGATTTTTACCAAATATTAATACCAATGTTACATAATATCTTCCAAAGAAGATAAGAGAATGGAGCAGTTTGCAGATTTTAAGAGTTCAATATCATCTAAATACCAAAAACAGCAAAAATAGTACTGAAATAAAAATACAACCAATACTCTTATGAAGTGGGAAGATATAAAAATAAGAGCAAGGGCTTTTCAGTTTAATTAAGTCCCATTTGTTTATTTTTGCTTCTGTTTCCTTTGCTTTAGGACATGGTCCAAAAAATACTGCTATGATTTACATCAAATACTGTTCTCCAGATGTTTTCCTCTAGGAGTTATAGTATCTGGTCTTACATTGAGGTCTTTAATTCTTTTTGATTTTATTTTTGTATATGATGTTACAGAATGTTCTAATTCCATTCTTTTACGTGTAGCTGTCCAGTTTATCCAGCACTACTTAAACAAATGGGACATAATTAACTTAAAAGCTTTTGCACAGCAAAACAAATCATTGATAAAATGAAAAGACAACCTACTGAATGGGAGAGGATATTTTCAAATGATGACTGATAAGAGGCTAATATCCAACATATATAAACAGCTCATATGACACACATAAAAAAAAAAGGCTTATTAAAAACGGGCAGAAGAACTGAACATTTTCCCAAAGAGGAAGTGCAGATGGCTAATAGCCACATGAAAATGTGCTCAACATCACTAATCTTCAGAGAAATGCTAATTAAAAGAACAATGAACTATTACCTCACTCTGATCAAAATGACTATCAACAAGAAGAACACAAATAACAAATGTTTGAGAGAATGTGGAAAAAAAGGAAGCCTTGTACACCACTGGTGAGAATGTACATTGGTGCACCCACTATGGAAAACAGTATGGAGATTCCTTATAAAACTAAAAATCAAACTACCATATGATCAAACAATCCCACTCCTGGGTATATAGGTGAAAAAACAAAAACAAAAACACTAATTCAAAAAGATGATGCACCTCAGTGTTTACAGCAGTATTTTTCACAATTGCCAAGATATGGAAGCAACCTAAATGCCTATCCACAGATGAATGGAAAAAGGAGATGTGGTACACACACACACACACACACACACACACACACACACAGGAATACTACTCAGTCATAAAAAATAATGCAACTTTGCCATTTGCAGTAACATTGATGGATTGGAGGGCATTATGCTAAGTGAAATGATTCAGACAGAGAAAGACAAATTCTACGTGGAATATAAAAAATACAGCAAGCTGGTGAATAAAATAAAAAAGAAACAGACTTACGCATATAGAGAAAAGCTAGAGATTACCATGGGGAGGAGGGAAGGAGAAATATAAGGGTAGGGGCAAAGGGTTATTATAGAATTATATGAAATTATGTGTATAAAACTTGAAAATTGTAAAGCAGTATAGAATTTAAAGAATCTTTCATTCAATAATAATAATAATAATAATGATAATAATAATAATAATAATAAAAAACAGAATGCAGGATCAAGATGGCAGAGGAGTAAGACATGGTGCTCAACTTCTCCCACAAACACATCAAAAAATCCCATCCCATCTACACAAAGAATGATTCACACAGAAAATCTACTGAGCACTGGCAGAAGAATGTAAACATCCAAAAAGGGCAAGAAAACCTCCACATAACTCAGTGGAACCAAAGAGAAACACAGAGAAAGAGAGACACAGAGAAAGAGGAGAGGAAAAAAAAGGAATTAGGATGGGGCTAGCACTCCTAAAAGGGAGCTGTGAAGGAGGAAAGGAACCTGTACCCTGGGAAGCCACCTAACTGATGGGGAGATTAGCTGAGATGAAGGGACCTCAAAGCCTCAGAAAAAAAGCACAGCAGCAGAACTGAGGAGGGCAAAGCACAGAGAGAACCACACAAAACACTGGTACCACCATGCCTGGATATCACAGCTTGAGATACTCAGTCAGGAGCTGGGCACTGAGACTCAGGCTCTAGAGGTCAGTTCCAGGGAAAGGACTAGGGCTGGCTGTGTGGAGAAAGCCTGAAGGGCTAGGGAGTGGTGTGCCATGGGGTGGGAGTGGAGTGCTAGACCTGAGGGAACCTGGGAGGAGTCCTAGGCCACAGGATAAGCAAGGTGCCATTCTGGAGAGGGTGAGAAGAGAAGGGGCAGACTGCCATAGGAATATCTTTCTCTGCACAAGTGCAGGATCTCAGGTGGCAAGACACCTCTTGCGCAGGCTGCAGGTGTTGGGGTGCCTCTTGCATGGGCTATGGGCAATGGGACAATTCTTGTGTGGCCTAAGGGCAGTAGGGAGAAAACTGCTGCAGACATCTCAGACTCCAGAGGTGGGTGTGGCATGCCACCACTAGGGGTCCTTGAACAGACACCAACTGTGGCCCCAGTCACCTCAGAGGTTGGCCCAGAGAGGGCATAGCAACTGAGCACCACCTGTTGTTACTCTCACTCTCCTGGGAAGGCACATGTCCTACTGCTGCCCCTGCTGAACACTTGGGCACCACATACACCTGCCTGAGGATCACTGCCACTTCCTAGGGCCCTGCAACCAGGAGCAGCCTGCACCACCTCCCTGTGGGTCCTCGCCACTGTTGAGGGCCCAGCAGCCTAGCATTGGCTACTAGCCCTGACCCACTGCCTTCATCTCCCAGGAAGCACATGCAGTCCGTATACCAGCATCCCCTATCAAGAGGATAACAGCCTACACACACTGAGGAAAGAGACAGCAAGCATCTAAGCCAAAAGCAACCCTCACTGTAATAATAATAATAATAATAATAACAATAATAACAACAACAACAATAATAATCCTTCACAAAATATCTGGGGGCACTCTCACATATAAATAGGACTCCAAGACTACAGTAGTTGTCTCTGCTAAACTCACAGAATAAGAAAAATATTGGCAAAATGAAGAAGTTCAGGAACCATTCTCAGTTAAAAGAACAGGAGAAGTCACCTGAAGAAAGAAACAATGAAACAGACCTCTTCAGCCTAACAGATATTGAGTTCAAAAAGGAGACAGTGAAAATACTGAAGGAATTAAGGGTGAAAATGAAGGAATTAAGAATGGATATGAACAGTAATTCATATTACTTTAGAAAGGAACTAGAAAATATAAGGAAGGAGCCAAGAAAAATTAGAAAATTCATTTGCAGAGATGCAAACTGAGTTAAAGGCACTAAAGAGCAGAATGAATATGCAGAGGAAAGAGTTAGTGACTTGAAAGACAGAATGATAGAAATCACCCAATCAGGACAGCAGACAGAAAACCAAATTAAAAAACATGAAAACAATAAAAGAGATTTATGGGATAATATAAAGTGGGCCAATCTACACATAATAGGGATTCCAGAAGGATAAAAAAAGAAAAGGGGACTGCAAATATATTTGAAAAAATTATGGCTGAAAACTTTTCAAACCTAAAGGAAACTGACATCAAAAGAGAGGAAGCACAGAGGGCCCCAAAGAAGTTGAACCCAAACAGGCCCACACCAAGACATGTTCTAGTAAAAATGGCAAAAGTTAAGGAGAAGGAGAGGATTCTCAAGGCAGCAAGAGAAAAAGAGTTAATTATAAAGGAATCCCCTATAGGGCTATCAGTTTATTTCTCTACAGAAACACTATGGGCCAGAAGAGAATGACACGGTATATTCAAAGTTCTAAAAGAGAAAAATTTGCAACATAGGATACTCTAGCCAGCCAGAATATCATTTAAAATAGAAGGAGAAATAAAGAATTTCTCCAACAAACAAAAACTGAAAGAGTATAGCAATGCTAAACCCATTCTAAAAGAAATACTGAAATGACTTCTCTAAATAAAAAAGAAGTAAGAAGAAATAGGACAGAGGAAATCACAATTGGAAAGTAATTCCTTAAATAAGCCAGTAAATAGATCTAAAGTGGGGAAAAAACCTATTGTAAAAGCAACGATAAACACAAGGAACAGCAAAAGGATAAACATGAAGATGTTAAAAAAGGACTTTAAAATCATAAAATGTGGGGAATGAAAGTAAGAAAATCTATACTCTTTTTTTGTTAGAATGTGTTTGAGCCTATATGACTATCAGGTTAAAGCAAGCAGATATAGGAAGGGGTTAACACACTTGAAAAACATGGCAACCATAAATCAAAACCAAACCATACATTCACAAAAACTAAAAAGAAGACACAAACATAAAATAAAAGGAAATTATCCAATCAAAAAAAGAAAGGAAGAAAGGAGAAACATAGAATGAACTGGAAACAATATTTAACATAGCAATAAAAGCACATCTATCAGTAATTATCTTAAATGTCAATGGACTGAATGCTACAATCAAAAGACAGAGTGGCAGATACTATAAAAAAACAAGAGCCTACAATATGCTGCCTATAAGAGAATCATCTTAGGGCAAAGGATACATATAAAATAAAAGCAAGAGGATGGAAAAAGATATTCCATGTGAATAGAAAAGACAGGAAAGCTGGAGGTGCAATATTCATATCAGACAAAATAGACTTTGAAACAAAGGCCATAAAGAGAGACAAAGAAGGACACTATTGAAAAATAAAAGGATCGATTCAAGAAGAGGATATTACATTCATCAATGTATATGAACCTAATATACGAGAACCCAAATACATACAACAAATACTAATAGACATAAAAGGAGACATTGATAGAAATACAATAGTAGTAGGAGACTTTAACACCCCACTCACATTAATGGACAGATCCTCCAGACAGAATATCAATAAAGTAACAGAGATCCTGAATGACACAGTAGAAAATTTAGACTTAACTGATATTTTCAGGATATTACATCAAAAAATCAGAATATACATTCTTTTTTTGTCTTTTTAGGGCAGCAGCCCCGGTATATGGAAGTTCCCAAGCTAGAGGTTGAATTGGAGCTATAGGTGGCGGCCTATGCCACAGCCACAACAATGCCAGATCCTAGTTATATCTGAAACCTATACTGCAGCTCAGAGGCAACAGCCAGATCCTTAATGCACTGAGTGAGACCAGGAATCAAACTCATGTCCTTATGGGTATTAGTCAAGTTCATTACCACTGACCTACAATGAGAACTCCAGAATATACATTCTTTTCAAGTGCACATGGAAGATTCTTAAGGATTGACCACATCCTGGGGCACAAAACTAACCTCAACAAATTTAATAAGAGTACAGAAATTATTTAAGGTATCTTCTCTGACTACAATGGAATGAAACTTGAAATCAACAACAGGAAAAGAAATGAGAAAAAAAATGACCACACGAAGACTAAACAACATGCTACTAAAAAACCAGTGGGTCCATGAGGAAGTCAATGGAACAGAATAGGGAACCCAGAAATAAACCCAGACAACTATGGTCAATTAATCTTTGACAAAGGAGGCAAGAATATAAAACAGGAAAAACTGTCTTCAGCAAATGATGCTGGGAAAACTGGACAGCCACATGTAAATCAATGAAACTAGAACACACTCTCACACCACACACAAAAATGAACTCAAAATGGCTTAAAGACTTTTTTTTTTTGGTTAATTGCTAGATGTCTCTTGTTTTCCGTGCATTGCCTCATGGAAGATGGAGATTTGCCTAATGAGGTGGGTGAAAGACTTAAACGTAAGACAAGACACCATAAAACTCCTGGAAGAGAACATAGGCAAAATATTCTCTGACATCAGCTGTACAAACGTTTTCTTTGGCCAGTCTCCCAAGGCAATAGAAATAAAACTAAGAATAAACAAATGGGACCTAATCAAATCTACAAGCTTTTGCACATCAAAGGAAACCATTAATAAAAACAACAAAAAGATGCCTATGGAATGGGAGAAAAATAGTTGCAGATGATGTAACGACAAGGGCTTAATCTCCAAAATATACAAACAACTCATACAACTCAACAGCAAAAAATAAAAAAAAAACAAAAACCAGTTAAAAATGGGTAGAATACCTGAACAGACATTTCTCCAAAGAAAACATATGGATGGTCAATAGGCACATTAAAAATGCTCAACATCACTAATTATTAGAGAAATGCAAATCAAAACTGCAATGAGGTACCACTTCACACTAGTCAGAATGACCATCATTAATAAGTCTACAAATAGGAGTTTGTGTCGTGGCTCAGTGGTTAACAAATCCGACTAGGAACCATGAGGTTGCAGGTTCGATTCCTGGCCTCACTCAGTGGGTTAAGGATCTGGCGTTGCCATGCCCTGTGGTGTAGGTTGCAGACGTGGCTAGATCCCGTGTTGCTGTGGCTGTGGCATAGGCCAGCGGCTACAGCTCCTGTTAGACCCCTAGCCTGGGAACCTCCATATGCCCCGGGTGCGGCCCTAGAAAAGGCAAACAAACAAACAAAAAAAGAAAAAAAGTAAGTCTACAAAAAACAAATGCTGGAGAGAGTGTGGAGAAAAGGAAACACTCCTACACTGTTGGTGGGAGTGTAAATTGGTGCAGCCACTGTGGAAAACAGTATGGAGGTACCTCAGAACTAAATATAGAACTACTATATGATCCAGCAATCCCACTCAAACCATTGAAACCTATAGTTTTTAATGAAAGTTTTGTCCAAATATATGCACATAGTGCCCCTGTGATCATTGCAGCACTATTCACAACAGCTAAGACATGGAAACAACCTAAATGTCCATTGACAGATGAATGGATTAAGAACATGTGGTACATATACACAATGGAATACTATTCAGCCGTAAAAGGAACAAAATGATGCCATTTGCAGCAACATGGATAGAACTAGAGAATCTTACTGTGTGAAGTAAGTCAGAAAGAGAAAGACAAACATCATATGATATCACATATATCTGGAATCCAGCACATGGCACAAATGAACCTATCTGCAGAAAAGAAACAAACTCATGGACATGGAGAACAGACTTGTGGTTGCCAAGGGGGAAGGGGAGGGAGTGGGATGGACTGAGAGTGTGGGGTTAATAGATGCAAACTATTGCATTTGGAGTAGATAAGCAATGAGATACTTCTGTATAGCAAAGTGAACTATATCCAGTCACTTGTGATGGAACATGATGGAGGATAATGTAACAAAAAGAATGTATATATATGTAAAACTGGGTCACTTTGCTGTACAGCAGAAATTGATAGAACTTTAAAATTTAAGGAAAATAAGGAGGAGAGACAAATTTACAAAAAAGACAACAGCAAAGACAAGGAGAAAACTAAACTTGTTCACTGTTGGTGGGAATGTACATTGATGCGGCTGCTATGGAAAGCATTAGAGAGATACCTCAACAAATTAAAAACTGAATTACCATGTGATCCAGCAATACCACTTCTGGATATATACCCCAAAGAATTGAAAGTGGTGTCTTTGGTCAATGAGGACCTGCTGTATAGAACGGTGAACTCTACCTAATACTCTGTATGCTATCATACCCTATATGGTAAAAAAAATCTGAAAAAAAATCAGTATGTGTATGTGTATAACGGAATCACTTTGTTATACAGCAGAAATTATCACATTGTAAATCAACTATAATTCCCTACAACTTAAAAAAAGAAACATACAGAAAGTAGAGTCTTGAAGAGGTATTTGTACATCTACGTTCAGAGCAGCATTATCCACAATAGCCAGAGGCGGGGGAGCAACCCAGGCATCCACTGACAGATGGAAGAATAAACAAAATGTGGTATATACATGTATGGAATATTACTCTGTTTTAAAAAAATGAAAGGAATTCAGATATATACTACATCATATGTGAATCCTGATGACATCATGATAAGTGAAATAAGCCAGTAACAAAATTGATAAGTACTGATTCTACCTATATGAGGTATCTAAAATAGTCAGATTTACACAAATGGAACATACAGAATAGTGGTCCCTGTGAATAGGCAGTGGGGAAAATGGGGAGCTGTTGTTTAACGCATGCAGGTTTTGAGTTTCTCAAGATGAAAAGAGCTGTGGAGACTGGTTGCTTAATATTATGAATATATAAAATATCTTCTTTTTTCTTTTTTCTTTTCTTTTTAGGGCTGCACCAGCAGCATATGGAGGTTCCCAGGCTAGGGGCCAAATCTGAGTTGCAGTTGTCAGCCTGCATCACAACCACAGCAACGCCTGATCCGAGCCACGTCTGTGACCTACACTTCAGTTCATGGCAACGCCAGATCCCTAACCCATTGAGCAAGGCCAGGGATCAAACCCATGTCCTCATGGATACTAGTTGGGTTTGTTACTGCTGAGCCATGACAGGAACTCCATGTTAAATATCTTTTACTACAATCTTTAAAGATAATAAATTGAACTCAGCAATTTATTTAAAAAATGACCAAAAAGCACTATGAAATGGGGTTTATTCTAGTAATACTTCAATGTTTCAAAATCAAGCAATGTAATCCACCATACCAACAGGCTAAAGAAGAAAAGTTATATTATCACAACAGTTAATTCAGAAAAAACTTTTAAACAAAATTTAACACTCATTTTTGATAGAAAATCTTTAAAAACTATGATGAGAGGTATGTATCCTCAACTTGATAACAAGCGACTATGAAATGTTGTATTTGATATTATACCTTATGGTAAAAAACAAGAAATTCTTTCCTTAATATCAAGAACAAGGCAAGGATGTCCTCTCTCACCACTCTGATTCAACACAGCACTGGAAGTTCTAACCAGTCAGGCAACATAAGGAAAACAAAGTCATGCTGATTGAGGAGGAAAAATGAAACAATTTGGTTGTATACACACAAAATCCCAAAGAAATCACAAAAAAGACCTTACTAAAACTGATGAGTCCAGCACATAAGATGAGTCCAGCACATAAGATGCAAAACCAACAGATAAAAAAATAAGTCTTATTTGCATCTACTAGTAGTGAACCTGTGGAAACCAAAATCTAAAACAATGCTGTTTCAGATCACTGAAAAAAAAAAAAAGAAAGAGAGAGAAATATCTAGGTATAAGTCTGGCAAAACATGTACGGAAAGTGCATGCTGTAGGTTAACGAATTGAAGATCTCAAAGAGCATCTAAATAAATGGAGGGATATAATGTATTCCTGGATTGAAAGACTCATGCTAAAGATGTCAGTTCTTAAAATTTGCTCAATAAACACTACAAAACAGGGTGAAAAAAAGTTACAGACCAGTAGAAACTTTTTGCACTGTATCTATCTATCCATCTGACAACAGTCATAGCCAGAATAAAGATCACTCAAAACTCCACAATAAAAAAATCCCCAAAACCCCAAATTCATTAGAGGACAGATAAGACACATTTCACCAGAAAAGAGATATGCATGTCAAGTAAACATATGAAAATATATTCAATGTCATTTGCCAGTACGGAAATGCAAATTTAAGCGATGATGAGATACTAGACCAGCTAAAATAAAAGCAGTGATAGTTCCAAATCCTAGTCATGTTATGGGGAGCCTGGATCTCTGATACAGTGTTAATAGAAATCTAAGATAGAGACACTGTGGAAAATAGTTGGGAAGTTTTTATGAAAGTAAATATGTGCTTTTGAACAAATAGTGCTGGGACAACAGGCTATCAAAAACAAACAAACAAACAAAAAACAAAAAAAACCCTCAAAATGGCTCAAAGAACTAAAACTATAAAATGGCTAAAATAAATCATATGCATTCCTGTGATGGCTCAGCAGTTAACGAACCTGACTAGCACCCATGAGGATGCAGGTTCAATCTCTGGCCTCTCTCAATGGGTTAAGGATCCGGTGTTGCGGTGAGCTGAAGTGTAGGTCACAAACACGCCTCAGATCCCGTGTTGCTGTGGCTGTGGCATAGGCCAGCAGTTACAGCTCCAATTCGACCCCCTAGCCTGGGAATCTCCATATGCTGCAGGTGCAACCCTAAAAAGACAAAAGACAAAATCAATCAATCAATCAATCAATCAATCGCAGGAGAAAATCTTCATGACCTTGGAACTGGCAAGGATTCACAGATATGACACCAATCATTAGTTGCTTAAGAAAACAAAACATAAATCAATTGTACTTCATCAATTTTTTTTTCTTTTTAGGGCCATACCCACAGCATATGGAAGTTCCCAGGCTAGGGGTCAAGTTGGAGCTGCAGCTGTCACATAGGCCACAGCTCATGGCAATGCCAGATCCTTATTCTGCTGAGCAGGGCCAGGGATCAAACCCGAGTCCTCATGGATACTAGCTGGGTTCGTTACCACTGAGTCACAAGGGGAACTCATCAAAAAATTTTTTAAAGTTTGTGATTCAAAGGACACCATCAAGAAAGTGCAAAACTCAGGCATATAAATCATATAAGGGGCACGTGTCTGAAATATATAAAGAACTCTTACAACTCAATAATAAAAATATAAATAATCCAATTAAAAATGGGCAAAGAATCTGAAGAGACTTTTCTCCTAGGAAGATATACCAAAGGTCAATAAGCACATGAGAGAAGGTAGATGTCACTGGTCATCAGGGAAATGCAAGCCAAAACCACAATGAAATACCTCTTCACAACCACTAGGATGGCTAGAATAAAAAAAAAAATCAAGATAGGGACAACCGTCAGCAAGGATGTGGAGATACTGGAAATCTCAAACACTGCTGTCAGGAATGTAAAATGACACAGTTGCTTTGGAAAACAGTTGGGCAGTTGCTCAAATGATGAAACGTAATGTTAACTTATGACTTGAGCATTCACTCCTACGTGTATACCTAAGAGAAATGAAAACAGATGTCTACATGAAAATGTGGATGCACATGTTTATGGCAGCATTATTCGTAATAGCTGAAAATAAACACAACTGAGATACCCACCAACAAATGGATGGATAAAGAAAATGTAGAATATCTGTACAATGGAATATGACTCAATTATGAAAAGGAATAAAGTACAAATGCATGCTATAAATTGGTTGTAACTCAAAATCATTATGTTAAATGAAAGAAGACAGGCACAAAAGTCCAAGTATTGCAAGAATCTATTCACAGGAAGGTCCAGGATAAGCAAATCTAGAGAGACATAAAGGTTTCTGAGGGGTGGTGGGGAGATAAGCAGAAGATAACAGATAAGGTGGCAGAAGGGTACAGGGTTTCTTTGAGAGGTGGTGAAAACTGTCTACAACTGACTATGAGGGTCATTGCACACCTCTGTGAATGTACTAAAACCTATTGATTTGTACATTTTAAGTGGGTGTAGCATGTGAATGATATCTAAACAAAGCTGTTAGAAAAAATAAACAAGAATTGGGAATTTGTAGCAAAGAGATAAAAACTGTTTACATAAAAATCTGTGCACTAGTATTCTTAATAATTGTTCAAAACAGTTAACATACAATGGTAAAATAACCTGGAGACAATTCAGGTGCCCTTTAAGTTTTTAAACTTATTTTTATTGGAGTATGATTGACTTACAATGTTGTATTAGTTTCGGGTATACAGTAAAATGAATGAGTCACACATAAATATACACCCATTCTTTTTTTCCATATGGGTCATTATAAACTATTGAGTATATTTTATAATGAGTGTATTACTGCTATACAGTAGGGTTTCATCAGGTGCCCTTTAAAGAGTTAATGGGTAAGTGAAATTGGGTACATCCATACAGTGGAATACTATGCAGTTAAGAAAAAGGAACAAACTCTTTCTTCATTTAGGCTTTGCGATTTATGCTTTGTGTAAAAAGTCAGTCTGATGAAAGAAATCAAAGAAAAGCTATAAATTACGAGACCTACTGCATTGACAGATTGGGAGATTCAATATAGTAAGGAAGATTAATCTATGAGTTGCATACTACTTATGATCATATTTATAGAAGCATGTCCAAATATATGACTGTAGAGGCAGAGCACAGCCAAGGGCAGGTGGAGGTGGGGAGGCCACGAAGAAGCAGCAGGCAGGCATTCCTTTGAGAGAAAAGAAAAATTTTGCATCTTGATGGTGACGGAGGTTACACATATCTTGTGCACGTGATCACACTGCGCAGAAATATACAAACATGCAGATGAATGAGTGGATTTTTTAAGAGGTGAGCATTGAATAAGGTCTGGACTCTGCTTACCAAAATTGTTCTAGCAACACTTTCCTGGTTTTGTTATTTCACTTCAGTTACGGAAGCTGTCACCACTGGGGCGATGGTGAGGAAGACTACACTTCACTTCACTACACTACACTTCCTCGGTATCTGTGTAGAATTTCTGAAATCTGTAATTGTTTCAAAATACAAAGTTTAAAATATGGAGTGGGGAACAATCTCTCCTTTCAGCTGTTTGTTGCTGTCAACTTAATGCCCTCATACCTGTGACCTGCCCTCCCCAGGCCACCCACCCCCATCATGTGCCACCATGCATGTCCAGCCCTCTGCATTTCTTGGTTGCATGTTTCCTTCTGGGGTCTTAACAGTTTGCTGCCAATTCTCCACTCTTACCTCCTCTGTGAAGCATTCTTCCCATGCTTTTGAGAGTCCAGTTTTTGTGCTTTCTAATCTATAAGTGGCAATTTGATAAACTGATTTGGGACCATGTAATGAGGTGCCTTACTCTGGAGAGCACTCCACTGGGGTACAGGAGTCCCACCTGCTCTGTCCGGCCCCCTCTGATCTCAGGGTCTCCCTGAGCCCCAGGTCTGCCAGATAAGATTAAAAACACTTGGTGTTCCTGCTGTGGCAGACAGGGTTAAGGATCCAACTGTAGCAGCTCAGGTCACTGCAGAGGCGTGGGTTTGATCCTGGGCCCAGCTCAGTTGGTTAAAGGATCCAGCAATGCTGCAGATGCAGCTCGGATTCAATCCCTGGCCTAGGAACTTCCATATACTGAGAATATGCCCCCCCCCAAAAAAAAACAACAAACCTGACTCACCTCAAGAAGAATGCTGTACTCTGATAATATGAGAATGACAGACAAAACGGAATCCTTTCACTTTTCTTATAGTAAAATATATGCCATGTTTTAAGATTTGTTCAGAGCAGAGATCTTTTCTTTTTGCATTATTCTCAAGGACCTACTGTATAGCACAAGGAAATCTACTCAATACTCTGTAGTGACCTATATGGGAAAAGAGTCTGAAAAGGAACGGATACTTGCATATGTACAACTGATTTGCTTTGTTGTATGCCTGCAAATAATTCAAACTTGTCAGACGACTCTACTCCAATAAAATTACAATTAAAATATCATGAAATGACACTCTATTCCTCATTGTTCAAAAGTGCAGTCCAGTAAGAGAAAAGCTAAAGGGGAAATTTGAGGCAGACTGATTTCTGATCTACTCAAGTCTTTATACAGAGTTGCTGACTTTACCCAGTGGAGGGTCCTGGATACAGTCTCCTCTAAATTATTAATTTATGACTGAAGAAAATTCTGAATTTCAAGGCAGAAGTTGATTCAGAACAGTGGCTCTATCCAGCAGTGGGCAAATGAAACAAAGTGGCCCAGATAGAGCCCAAGCGTCAATTATTTTCAGCCCCTATCTCTGCTCAGTATTTGCAGAAGCTGGGTGCAGGCTAAAGGGGAATGTGGGTGACACATCCACATTTAGAACGGAAACTGGGAGAGAGCAAACAGACTACACCCTGAAATACAGAATTGAGTCAACAGATTTGTTGACAGAACATTGAATGTCACAACTTAGCAAAGGTCATACCATCAACCAGGGATCACGGCTGCCATCCCAAGGCCACTGTATTTCAAAATTGAGGAAGAAGCTGAATTGCTCTGACAACACCTAGGGAGGAGGGGTTATGGCAGCAGAAGACAACGGCAGACAGCCCTCAAACCATGACAACATGCTCATCGCATCATCAAAGTCGCTAGGTCAAAGGGCATCCTTCCTTTTAAAAGCTGGAAAACTGGTCACAGAATTGTGGAGTTTGTGTATGTCATTAGGTAATCTAAGATGAGGAAGTAAAAAATTAGATTAACAAATCACTTGCTTGTGATACAGGTTTTCTTTCTTTTCTTTCCTTCCTTCTTTCCTTTCTTCCTTCTTTCCTTCCTTCCTTCTTTCTTTTCTTTTCTTTCTCTCTCTCTCCCTCTTTCTTTCTTTCTTTCTTTCTTTCTTTCTTTCTTTCTTTCTTTCTTTCTTTCTTTCTTTCTTTCTTTCTTTCTTTCTTTCTTTCTTTCTTTCTTTCTTTCTTTCTCTTTCTTTCATGCTGTCTTGACTCAATTTTGAGGTCCTGGCTAGAGGCTGGTCAGTTCCCTCTCTTGAGCCGCTGATTAAGTCTATATTTCAACCACTTTCCTTATCAGGATCTCACACTCCATAGTGCGTGACGTTCCATACACCAGCCCTAATTGCCCTCAAGTACTTGAGGGCAGCCCCTGTGAAAACCCGAGAAATTGCTCAGTTGGCCAGTCCACAGGGAGCCCATGATACTGAGCTAACCCCAGCCCACTTGCCAGGCTCAGGCTGCCCTCGACATCTCCAGTTTGCTGTGATCTTTTCTAAGATGCCACCCCTCATTTGACCTTGCCTGGAACCCTTCTCTTGTTGGGAACTGTAAGTTACAAAAAAAAAGTTCTGTCTTGGAGTTCCCAGGTGATCAGCAGCGTCTCTGCAGTACCTGAATGCAGGTTCAATTACTGGCCCGGTACAGTGGGTTTAAGGATCCAGCGTTGCCACAGCTGTGGCATAGGTGTCCCAACTGCAGCTGGAATCTGATCCTTGGTCCGGGAACTCCATACGCCTTGGGGCAACAAAAAAAGGAAAAAAAAGGAGTTCTGTCTTTCATTTATCCTGTGTCACTGTGCTATGTCTCACCATCAAAAGAATCTTTAAAATTATGAAATGTTACCCAAAGCTATATTTTCGTTCAAGCAGTGATATCAGCCAATGGCCAAGCCAGGCCAAGCCTGAAGCAAGAGGTACACACTCCTTTTACCCTCTACAAAGCCTTCCAGGATGAGGCAGGGAGCACCACAGTGCTTCACTTTGAGGCTAAGATTTGTCTCCTTGAGAGCAGAGAACACACATTTTTAATCTCATTGACTAATCTTGTGCCTAAAACTTGTTATATGGCTACTTAATGCTTTTCTCATAAAAGAAATGAGTTATTTGATGAATAAATGCTATAAAGCAATGCTGTAGGAAATTAAATAGCAAAACAATTTTATACAAATGTTTTAGGCTAGACAGTGTTTACATAATTGTTCTGTGTGTGTGTGTGTGCGTGCACGTGCGTGCATGTCTTTTGTCTTTTCAGGGTTGTACCCTCAGCATATGGAGGTTCCCAGGCTAGGGGTCAAATCGGAGCTGAGGCCACCAGCCTATGCCACAGCCAAAGCAACATGGGATCTGAGTCACATCTGCAACCTACACCAGCAATGCTGGATCCTTAACTCACTGAGCAATGCCAGGGATTGAAGCCATGTCTGCATGGGTGCTAGTCGGGTTCGTTAACCACTGAGCCACGATGGGAACTCCTGTCCTTACATAATTGTTAATGCAGACGTTTTTGTCTTCTAGTATTTTCCATGCCTTTGCTGTCCCCCTAAATCCAGAAATTTCTCTCTACACAAATACTCTCAGTTCAAAGTTTTCCAGTATGGCAGCTGAGAAAAGGAACTGCCAGTTAAAACCTGCAAGCTTTGATCATCCCCTGGACAAAGGTTCAGGTAATATTCTCAGTGCAATAAGAAACTGAGGTGGGACTTAGAGACACAGACGTGGAGAACAGAGTTGTGGTTGCCAAGGCAGGTGAGGGGTGGAGGGATGGACTGGGAGTTTGGGGTTAGTAAATGCAAACTCTTTTATACAGAATAGATAAACAAGACCCTAATATATAGCCCAGGGAACTATATTCAATATCCTGTAATAAACAGGAATGGAAGAGAATATGAAAAAAGCATATGTATAACCGAATCATTTTGCTGTACAGCAGAAATTAACACAACATTGTAAATCAACTCTACTTAAAAAAATCGAGATGGAATAGTTTTGGAATGGGGGGGTGGGGGCTGGTGGGTAATAATAAGTGAGGTTTGCAGCCTGTTGACTTTGAAACACCCATGGGACATCCAGTGGTGTTAGCATGAATGGATCTGTAGTTGAGACAGAGGTCTGGGTAGAAGGCAAGCATACACATTCATTCATATAAAAAAAAGCAAGTGAAAACACGACGGTGGCTCTGCCAGAGTGTTCACACCAAGAAGAGAAGAGCCCCAGGCTGGGACACAAGTAGAGCCAGAAGAGGAAGAGAAAGAGGGGAGAGCCACAGAAAAGGCTGAGAAGAAGACCCTGAAGCTCTAGGTGTGGTGGGTGACAGACAGCTCAAGAGAGCTGATCCAGAACCCAAGAAAGAAAGAAACTAGAAGAGGGGGAGAGTGAACCTTGGCCCAGGTCAAAGTGAGAAAGGGTCTTTAGGGAGCCAGATCCAGAAGTCTCTCTATGTTGTGCAAATTCATTTAATTGTCTTAATATTTTAAGAGTTTCAAAAAAGCTGTATAGGAGTTCCCTTCGTGGCTCAGTGGTTAACGAATCTGACTAAGAACCATGAGGTTGCGGGTTCGATCCCTGGCCTTGCTCAGTGGGTTAAGGATCCGGCATTGCCGTGAGTTGTGGTGAAGGTTGCAGACGCGGCTCGGATCCCGCGTTGCTGTGGCTGTGGCGAAGGCCGGCGGCTACAGCTCCTGTTAGACCCCTAGCCTGGGAACCTCCATATGCCGCGGGTGCGGCTCTATGTAAAGGCAAAAAGACAAAAAAAAAAAAAAAGCTGTATAACACATATGGTGCAAGATGACTGATGGGGACTTAAAGTATGACCATGGGGTGGGGATGGGGGATCACTGCATGACATAAGTGCATCTCAAAGTGCATTTCCAAGATAACTTGAAAAGACAGCAATGAATCTAGCTTCCTGTCTGATTCGAGTATTCATCTTATACCAGGTGGAGGTAAAGTCAGAAAGCAATTAGAGCCCAACAGGTACCATGATGAGGAGAAATACCCTCCACAGTCATCCTGGACTAGACTAACACCATATCAGAATACTAAGGAACCATTCAAAATGTGGCAGTCACAGTGGCCTTCACAGCTGTGACTGCTTTGTTTCTTAACTTCTCACCGACCTTGGCTCAATCTTTGGTCCAACATTTACGTGTAAAATGCACAAGTCGTTTAATATTCATAAATTATTTCAGAGCTATGAAGCAGCCATTTCTGGCTCTCCTCAGGGCTTTGGACAAATGATTTCCGGTTGTACCAGTAACTGAATAGCTGTGTGATCACTGGCTACTCATTCATTTTCAGTAGGGTAGGGATGTTCTCAGCTATACTCTTACTTATACCTACCACCAATATCAAACTCATTTGATGCTGTTGTTGAAACATAGATTCCATGGCTCCAGCCCAGACTTAGAATCTCTGAAACTAGGGCCCTAGAATCAGCATCTGATCATCTTCCAGGAGGTTCTGATGCTTACTTTTGCTATAGAACCACTGATCTAGAAATTCCTCCAGATATACCAGCTTATGGTTGTTTAATAAACATTTATGTTAGAATAACTACAGACTTACAGAAAAGTTTCAAAGATAGAACAGAATTCCCATATTACCTTTCACTCATTTCCCCATTGTTAATCTTCTATTACTATGGTATATTGACAAAACTAAGAAACTGTACCGGTATACCACCGTTTAATAACTCCAGGCTTATTTGTTCATTGTCTAATCATGCACTTGAAGGTTCTTTTAAGTGTCCAGGCACCAATTTTCTTGTTCAGGCCCAGGAAACATCTTTCTTGGGTTCTTTATTGTCAAATTTGCTGTTCTTAACTAATTAAACATCTCCTACCAGGAGAAAAAATGTAGGAACACTGTAATTACTCACAATGCCCTGGCTCTTTGAAAAGCATTTGTATAAAACAGTACATCTCTTGCCTTTCAGTAAGCAGCCAAATGCCAATGATTTGTTGCTGGTTGCGTAAATACACACTGTTCTGCTTTATCCATTGGGATCCCTGCAGATACCAGTTTCTAATGATCCTCTCAGAGGTGTTTATTTTGTTTCATTTGTGATTATCACAAACACAAGTCTCAACCAGAGTATGCTGCAAAAAGTGATGATTCACATTCGGGTTGTATTAAATTTATTATTTGGAATTTCAAACCATAAGCATAGAACAGTACATTCTCCAACCACATCTTCTCTTGAACTTTTTAAGTCATAACTACATTCCTAGAAGGTGATCTGTTTTGACATGGCCCACACCCTTGACTTCCAAAAAGATTTTCAGTGTGAAGGATTCAGTAGGAAGACCCCTGCCATTTACTCCAAGGATGACTGTCCCTCATCCAACATGGCTGAGACAGAGTCGGGGGCACAAAAACACCTTGTCAGTAAGGATCAAGGAAGGACATTGATGGAGAGAGTCAGTTGCCTTTGTTGAGCAACAGTCTTGAGAGCGCACAGAGAAGACAGGTGTGGCCAGCCCCAGATAACAGACTTCCACGTGGTGCAGTGAGGTACCACCTAGAGGACCAGTGGGTACAGAGTGGAGAATGCCCACTGCCAGCCCCGCTTCTCTTGGCTATTGTAAACTTGTGGGAGCACTGTGGTCAGAACATGATGGGACTCAAATCCACACCCGTCAAGTATGCAGATGTCTGAACTCTAAAATCCCTGACATGTAGAAATTCTTTTTCCTCAGTGTTTTGGCTTGTGTTCTAGCCCAGGAGAGCAGATATAGTTCCCTGTGCTTATCCATTCCAAATGTAAAAGTTTGCATTTACTAACCCCAAACTCCCCGTCTATTCCTCTTCCTTCTCTCACCCCCTTGGCAACCATAAGTCTGTTTTCTATAGCAACTCATACAATTCAACAACAAAGAAACAAACAACCCAACCAAAAAAATGGGCCAAAGACCTAAATAGACATTTCTCTAAAGAAGACATACTGATGGCCAATGGGCACATGAAAAGATGCTCACCATCACTAATTATTAGAGAAATGCAAAGTGTCTCTGTTTTAGAGGAACTGATTCAGAATGTTCCAGGATCAATGGACATGCCTGACTCAGAGCAGGGTAAGCAGAATAAGTGCCCCCATGGGCTTCAGGGAAGTGTCTGCAGCTACTTGGGGCCATTGGGAATCCATGGGAGGTGAACTGAGCCATGTTACAGGATTAATAAACAGAAATCAGGTCATTTGGATGAAGCTATAGAAATTCTCATGTTTGTGGGCCTGTGAAAAGAGTGTTGGAAGTTTCTAGAATGTTTTCACTCCAGCATGAACGAAAAAGCAGCATCTACAGAGATTTCATTTTATGAACTGTATTAGATCCATAAGCTTTCTTATAACATAGGGAACCCAGGAATTTTGTTCCTGTTGTTGTTCTTCTGAAAATAAGTTGATACCTATTCAACAGTCACAGATTTCAAGATAGGTAAATAAACTCTATTTTGTGGTAACTAGGAGTAAAACTTTAACATACACTTTAGAAAATTATAGACTGCTCTGCGGATGTTTTGAAAGTACACACTTAGCAGTATTTATTTGTCTGATCCTATTAGGAGATGAGAAGATAAGGTAGGTTAATCAAAATACAACAGCACTAAAAGGGACAAGAGTATTCTAGAAGAACGGATGAAAAACCTGTGCCAACAAAGAAGGCAGAAAAGGAGGCATGAGGTCATATCTGCAGAAGATAAATAGATGTGTCTCTGTGAGAAGAAATGGGTCATGTCATGCAAACCAAAAGAGAGTGGTTGATGAGGATAAGGACTTTCTAGCCTCGCAGTCCCCACTCAGGGTTTCTGATAGGGGAAGGCTCTTTTTAGTCTCTTGCCTGCTGTCTTCCAGGGAGCAGATGGTACCTGTCAGCCTGCTGTCCTCTCCAGCAGGGAGAAGACAGTGATTCAGTTCTATTAGCCAGGTAGACCAAATTTTTGGATGTTATCCAATAGCTGACCAGTCTTTGCATCACCATTTTCTATTTGGAAATCTTGAGAGGGAAGGAAAATCTGTAATTTCCCTTTGGACACTGCTTTCCTCGAGGATGAATCTCTAATGAAAGATGAAAGCCAGAAGAACCATCATGTCTCCAATGAATAAGCCAGCCCTGAGATCAAACCCATTTTCTCAGCTACTGTTTAAAGACTCACTTCTCTACAATAAACGCACACTGAACCAACCACAGACTGAAACAAATGACATGGATACTAATGAAATTTAGAGGGGAAAAAGGTGTGTTTTTTTTGTTTTTTTCTCTTTTTTAAGCCAGCTGATTTCTAATTTGGATTTTCTAATTTAATTTTCCAAGATTAAAATTTGTAAAATTTTAATTTGTAACACTTTTATGTAACTATTTTGAAAGGGCAAAAATCTGCACATTCTTATCTAATACTGAGGAATAATGGAGTTATAAAATTATTTAGAATTCTGTGTTTGATCCACATAGTTTAGTTCTAGGAAAATCAAGTGCTTTCCTAATTATTATTTAAAACAAGTAAACAAACGTGAATGGAAGGGAAATAAAGTGAAAGGAGTTAATCAATTACTGTTATGCAAAACCATCAAAAAGTATTATCTCAGCAAGACATAAAGAAGGAAATATCTTAGTTACTTTAAGATGCTATTTTAATTGCTATTTATTTATTTATTTTTGCCCAACCCATGGCACGTAGAAGTTCCTGGACCAGGGATTGAGTCCATGCCACAGCAGAGTGACCGGAGATACTACAGTGACAATGCTGGATCCTTAACTCACTGAGCCACCAAGGAACTCCAAGTCAGTACTTTAAAGTAGAGAAATTACTTTGAAAAATTCCTAAATAACTGCAGACTATTGTGCAAAATCATGACAAAATAAATACAAATGAGAAATAGCTTGTTTAAAATCTTGGAAAATTAGGGAGTTCCCATTGTGGCTCAGTGGTAACAAACCCATGAGGATGTGGGTTCCATCCCTGGCCTCGCTCAGTGGGTTAAGTATGTGGCATTGCCATGAGCCCGAAAAAAGGCAAAATAAATAAATAAATAAAATAATAAAATCTTGGAAAATTAAATTAGAAAATCCAAAATAAACTTATGTATTTCCATAATATAGTTTAAAGAAGAAGGACACATATATATAAAAGAATGTTTCTAAAATATGATGCAGTGTTCTAACAGCTACCAATTATTAATAGAAGGGGTTATTAAGTGTTAAAGCTCTCAATATCTGGCTTTAGTGGAGAAGGAAAAACATTATCTGAGAAAGAAATATTTGCTTTAAACAATTATTTAATAACAATGGTAAACGATCAAAATTTTTTTGTAACCTTGAAAATACAGACTAAAAATAAAAATAAGCATGCGAGAGACATAGGTTTTAATTATCTATATAGAATCTTGTATATAAATGTGTAACCACTCTTATTTCATGGCAGGAAGACAAGTGTTTCTGTCCTTTGCCTGTGTACCCAAAGATCATTTTAACAAAATGGGGATATTACACTTTTGACTCAGCTGTGACCTTTTTTGTCTTGGTGTGAAGATCTGGGTCTACTGTCATCACTCAGGAAATAACTTTAATAGTCTCGAGGTAGAAAATTAAAGACACTTTTAACAAAATGTACCAGACTCTCAGAGTCAGCTCTTCAAGTGGCAAGCACATGTCATGCTTTAAGTTGAAGCTAAAATAAAATACTCTCCTTCCTCCACTAAAGGGTCCTGAGGTCAAGCACAGGAACGAGTCTCTTTAGAAAAAAAGACTTCCAAGTCAAGGCTTCTATAAATATCAAAGCTGAAGCTAGTGCCTTTTGATACACTAATTGAAAATGCAAGAGGGCTGGAACAAAGGTTACTAGGTATGTCTAGGGGAAGCAAAGGGATTACAAAGAAACCGTTGCTATGTAATTAAATAAGGCACTTGAATATTGATTAACTGCAGGATTGGAAGCCCTCATTAAGAACTTAAGCACAGGTTTAGGTCCAGCAGAGAGAGTGTTTGTTCATCTAAGCAGCAATTAGAAGGCTCTTTAATCCTGTTTCAATGTACAGAACTGACAATGATGTTCATAGGTCCAGTTCTGGCTTAATTACTCAGTCTTTTTTGTGGAGTCTTTTCAAACAGTTTCTGAATGAACTGGGAAGAAGTCTTCAGTAGAAAACCTGCTGTTATTAAACTAACTACCTGAAATTTTAGGTATAGATAACAGATTTTAGCTAAACAGAGACAATGTCCTTCTTTTAGCTTTTTAGCCAGTTCTTCTGTTTTTCATGTAAACGTGTGAATTCAGAAGAAAGGCCTGCCATTATTCATTGTGTTCAAAGTTAACAGTAAAACTCATAAACTCCTGCTCTGATGATAAGGTTCTGCTCACAATGCAGAAAACAAATTGCTTCCTGCCTTGTTGTCCTGTGTCTAAATGTGCCACGCGCTGCATTCTAATCCTACTTCTATGCTTTACTTAGACAATCATCCTTCGGTATTTGTGAGGGATTCCTTCCAGGACCCCTCACAGATACCCATGTCTGTGGATGCTCAAGTCCCTTACATAAAATGTCTTAGTACAGTCAGCCCTCTGTATCTGCAGATGCGGAATCTGTGAGTGTCAATGGCCAACTGTACTGCTTGTCCTGCTTGAACTGCCTTTCCTGTGTACAGATAAAATGCAGATTTATCTGTAGTTCAAGGACTACCTAGTTCTACCCTCTGAAAAATGCAGCAAATAGTTGGGTTCATGTGGCCTCTCAGCAAGTGCTTTTTTGAAATCAATATTATTTAATTACACTGTGCCTTTCTCTAATAATTAGCAATGCTGAGAATCTTTTCATGTGCCTTTGGCCATATCTATGTCTTCTTTGGAGAAATGTTTATTTAGATCCTCTGCTCATTTTTTGATTACATTGTTTACTTTTTTGTTATAAAGCTGTATGAGCTCTTTGTATATTTTGGAAATTAATCCCTTGTTGATTGCATTGTTTGCAAATATTTTCTCTCAGTCTGCAGGTTGTCTTTTTGTTTATTATTACCTTTGCTGGGCAAAAGCTTTTACATTTAATTAGGTCCCAACTGTTGTTGTTGTTTTTATTTCCATTACTCCAAGAAACAGATACAAAAAGATATTGCTACAATTTATGTCAAAGAGTATCCTGCCTATTTTTCCTCTAATAAGAGTTTTACAGTATCTGGTCTTACATTTATGTATTTAATCCATTTTGAGTTTATTTTTGTGTGTAGTGTTACAGGACGTTCTAATTTCATTCTTTTACATGTAGCTGTCCAGTTTCCCCAGCACCATTTATTGAAGAGATTGTCTTTTCTCCACTGTATAGTCTTATCCCCTTTGTTATAGATTAATTGACTTTAGGTGCATGGGTTTATTCCTGGGCTTTCTATCCTATCCATTGATCTATATTTCTATTTTTGTACTAATACCATACTGTTTTGATGACTGTAGCTTTGTGGTGTAGTCTGAAGTCACAGAGTGTGATTCCTTCAGCTTCAGTCTTCTTTCTCAAGACTGCTTTGGCTATTCAGGGTTTTTTGTGTTTCCATACAGATTTAAAAATTTTTTGTTCTAACTGTGAAAAATGCCACTGGTAATATAGGGATTGCATTGACTTTGAGTCATAAGTCATCTTGACAATACTAATTCTTCCAATGAGGTATCACTACTCATGGATTAGAACTGCCATCATCAAAAAGTCTATAAATAATAAATGCTGGAGAAGTGTTGAGAAAAAAGAGCCATCCTACATTGTTGTTGGGAATGTAAATTGGTATAGCCATTATGGAGAACAGTATGGAGGCTCCTTAAAAAACTGTATATAAAACTACCATATGATCCAGCAATCCAACTCCTGGGCATATATCTGAAGAAAACCATAGTCTGAAAAGATACATGCACACCAATGTTCACTGAAACACTGTTTTCAATAACCAAGACATGGAAGCAACCTAAATGTTTGTCAGCAGATGAATGGATAAAGAAGATATTATATACAATATTCATTGGTATCTATCTAGCTATATATAGATATAGAGAGATAGATACACACATACATACATACACACCATTGAATATTACTCAGCCATGAAAAAGAATGAAATAATGCCACTTGCAGCAACATGGATGAACCCAGAGATGATCATACTAAATGAAGCAAGCCAGATAAAGACAAGAGTCATATGTTATCGCTTATATATGACATTTAAAAAAATACAAATGAACTTATTTACAAAACAGACTCACAAACATAGAAAACAAAACTTATGGTTACCAAAGAGAAAGGGGGGTGGGGGAGGGATAAATTAGGAGGTTGGGATTAACATATACACACTGCTACATATAACACAGATAAAGAATAATATGAAGCACAGGGAACTCTTCTCAATATTTTGTAATAGCCTATAAGGGAAGAGAATCTGAAATACATGTGTGTGTGTCTGTGTATATATATGTACATATATACATATATATGTACATATATATATACATACCACACATATATGTATATGATAGCTGTGCTCTACAACTAAAACTAACACAATATTGTAAGTCAACTACATTTCAATTAAAAAAAAGAGAGAAAAAAAGAATGTAACTACAAAAAAATTATACAGTGCCTTTCATTGTTCCATGATTGGTGTGTGTGGGTGCGTATGTGTGTGTGAATATTTTTCCATTTCATAGAAGTGGGAATGCTGATAATAATATGCTAGATGCATGTTTAACTTTATGTAAACGAGTAAATTTTTCTAAAGAACTTGTACCATTTTTGCTGTCCAGAGGAGGTAGATAAGGTCGCTGGTTGCTCCAATCCTCACCAGCACTTGGTACGCCATGTTATAAAATAACAGTTTATTTAACAGGTATGTAGCAACACCTCAATGTAGTTTTAACTTACAGTTCTCTAATGATTAATGATATTGAACATCTTTCTCATGCATGTTTGAAGCAAATGCCTTTTTTGGTGAAGTGTTTGTTTTGGATATTTTACCTATTTTTATTGGGTTGTTTGTTTTCTTATTGTTGACTTTAGAGTATTATTCATATATTCTGGATACCAGCCCTTTGTTAAAACATAATTTGAAAATATTTTCTCTCAGTTTGTATTTTGTCTTTTCAGTCTCTTAGCAGTATCTAAGGGCTGAGAAAAACGTTTTAAATATAATAAGTCCATTTGGTCAAATTTTTAAAATTTTATAGGTGATATTTTTGATGTAGTAGCTAAGAAACTCTCCTGGCTAACCTAAATGAGGAAAAATTTCTCCTGTTTTCTTCTAGAAATATTGAAGTTTTTTATTTTACATTTATGTCAGTGACCCATTTTAGTTACTTTTTGTGTAAAGTGTTAGGTATACATCTAGGTTCATCTTTTTGCTCACGCATGTCTAATTTTTACAGGACTGTTTTGTTTTTTGGGTGGGGGGTGCTGTACCGAGCCATGTAGAAGTTCCTGGGCCAGGGACTGAACCTATGCCACAGCAGCAAGCCAAGCCACTGCAGTGATAGCGCCAGATATTTAACCTACTGAGCCACATGGGAATTCCTCCAGCAAAAAAAAAAAAGATTGTTTGTTCTCTTTTGTCAAAATTCTGTTGGCTATTTCAGTGTAGGATTATTTCTAGAGTTTCAGTTCTATAGATCTATGTGTCTACACTTTTGACAATAACACTGTTCATTGCTGCAGCTTTATAGTACTATATAAGGAAATGTAAGTCTTCAAATTCTGTTCATTTTTTCCAAAGTTGTTTAGATATGATTTTTCCTTCTCTAAGTTTTAGAATTAATTTATCAATATCTACAAGTCCTTAAGTTTCATCAAGTGTAGAATGACAATAAAGGGATGGAAATTACATACAAGAACCAAATAAACATTCTAGGACTGCAAAGTATAATAAGTTAAATGAAAAATATACAAAAGGGGATTAACAGTAGATTTCAGTTTCCAAAGGAAAGAACCAGAAAACTTTAGGATAGGTCAACTGATAAACTGGAAAAGAAAAAAAAATGGATGAAGTGAACAGATCCTAGAAATTGTGAGATGCCATCAATGTATCAATATTTGTATAATGGAAGCTCCAGAAGGAAAGGGGGGCAGGGCTAAAAGGCTAATTTAAAGAAATACTTTCCTCATACCAAAAAAACAAATAACCCCATCAAAAAATGGGCGGAGGATCTAGGCAGACAATTCTCCAAAGAAGACATGCAGATGGCAAATAAACACATGAAAAGATGTTCAACATCGCTCCTTATTAGAGAAATGCAAATCAAAACCACTATGAGGTACCACCTTACACCAGCCAGATGGCCATCATCAAAAAGTCTGCAAACAATAAGTGTTGGAGAGGGTGTGGAGAAAAAGGATCCCTATTACACTGTTAGTGGGAATGCAAATTGGTGCAACCACTGTGGAAAACAGTATGGAGATTCCTCAGAAAACTCAAAATAGAATTACCATTTGATCCAGCAATCCCACTCCTGGGCATCTATCCAGAGGAAACCATGACTTGAAAAGACACATGTACTCCAATGTTCATTGCAGCACTCTATGCAATAGCCAGGTCATGGAAACAACCTAAATGCCCATCGACAGAAGAGTGGATAGGGAAGATACGGTACATACATACAATGGAATGTTACTCAGCCATTAAAAGGAACAAATTACCAACATTTATAGCAACATGGATGGACCTAGAAACTATCATGCGAAGTGAAACCAGTCAGATAATTAGACAGCAACATCCAATGCTACCGCTTACATGTGGAAACTAAAAAGACACAATGAATTTCTTTGTAGAACAGACAATGACTCACAGACTTTGGAAAACCTTTGGTTTCCAAATAAAACAATCTGGGGGGTGGCGGGATGCACTGAGGGTTTGGAATGCAAATACTATCAAATTGAGTTGTGATGATTTTTGTACACCTACAATTGTAATAAAATTCATTAAGCAATGGGAAAAAAAAAGAAATACTTCCCTCAAACTCCCTAAATATAATGTGAAACATTAATCTCTATATCCAAGAAGCTCCATAAATTCTAAGTAGAATCAACGCAACAATTTTTCACAACTAAACACCTCCCAGTCAAACTGACAAATGACAGTGACAAGAGGACAATCTTGAAAGCAACAACAGAAAAACATTTCATAATGTACAATGGATCAAGAGTAAGAACAAAACTGACTTCTAATGAGAGCTAACGGCAGTCAGAAAGCACTGGGATGACATATTTGACATTGCCATGGGAAATAGTTTGTCAACCAAAATGCTATAGTCAGCAAAAGCATCCTTCAAAAATTAAGAAGGAACAAAGACACTGCAAGATTTTAAAAAACTGAGAGGATCAGTCATGAGCACACCTACCTCAGGAAATTCCAAAGGGCCTTCAGGCTGAGATGAAAAGTCTAAGTAAAGAACAAGCCACTCAAACACGTAAAGAGCCGGGGAAAATGCAAACATGTAGGTAAATGTAAAGGAGACTATCAACGTGTTTTCACAAAAGCTTTCTACTCCCGTATGATTTGAAAAAGAACTGCATAAATCAAGATTTATTGCACTGTGTTCATGAGCTTATAATATACAATGATGCAATTTATGTGACAATAATAATAATGGAGAAAGGATCTATGTATTACAGAAACTTTAAAATTTCTGTAACCTATTTAATAGGTTTAAACTAGATTGTTTTAAGTTAAGATGCTAATTGTGATTTTTCAAGGAAAAAACTGCATTTAAAAATGCAGACAAGGAGTTCCCCTCATAGCGCAGTGGAAACGAATCTGACTAGGAACCACGAGGTTGCAGGTTCAATCCCTGGCCTATTCTCAGTGGGTTAAGGATCAGATGTTGTCAGGAGCTGTGGTGTGGGCCACAGACATGGCTCAGATCAGGTGTTGCTGCAACTGTGGTATAGGTGGGCAGCTATAGATCCGATTAGATCCCTAGCCTAGCCTGGGACCCTCCACATGCCGTGAATGTGGCCCTAAGAAGCGGAAAAAAAAAAAGCAAAAACATGCAGACAAAGAAGGAATTGAAGTAATTAAAGTGGTATACTAGTACTAGAATATGCATATTTAACACAAAAGATGGCAGTAATGGAGAAACAGAGAAACAAAATAGACATTAGATTTATAGAAAATGCCATTTGTAAATTCAACCTTATATACCTTATTTAATTACATATTTAAAGCCCAAGCTTTTTTTTTGTGTTGGTGGTGGGGGGGGGCAAGCAGCGAAGGAGCCAAAAAAAAAAAAAGCTTTATTGCTTTGCCAGGCAAAGGAGGCCACAGGAGGCTAATGCTCTAAAGATTATGCCCTCCCTTGGGAGAGATTAGGAAGTGGTTTTTATAATTTGGGAGCAGAAAACAGGGCCACAGATAAGGATCAGGGTAGATGAGAGTTTGTATTTTTCTTCAGAGCAGTTTAGTGTTCCTAGGACTGGTTCTGACGGTCCTCTCCTTTGGTTTTCATTTGGTGGGGGGTTTTAGTTCTGCAGAAGAATTCAAATACTGTTATGTGTATCCCTTGAGGAGGAACCAGGACCCTGCCCCAGGGCTGCACTATTGTTTCTTGACTGTTCCACCAATTTTAATTACATCCCATGTAAAATCAATTTAAAGTCTAATTAAAAGGCAGATATTGATAGAATGGATTAAAGAGAGGGAAAAAAATGATCTAACAGTTTGCTGTCTATAAGAGATGCACTTTAGATTGAAAGACAGATTAAAACAGGATGAAATCCTAACCCTAGTCCAAATAATGCAAAATGATTATTTGATAGTTCTGTAGGTCAAAAGTCACACTGGTCTCAATGGGCTGAAATTAAAGTACGGTCAGGGCTAGCTCTATCTAATTCTACTTCTCAAGAGACAGAGGGTAACTACCCTTAGTTGCATACCCAGCAGAAACAAATGCACGTATAAACAAAAAGGTATATTCAAGAAGGTGTTGTCGTTTTACTGGTAATATTGATAAACTGTAAATAATTCAACTGTACATCAAAAATAGTGAATTAAAATAGTACAGTACATTTATACACTGGAACTTAATACAGCAATAAAAACTGAACCACTCAAACACACTTGGACTAGCCTTATACACGAAATGAAGAATGAGAGAAGGTATCAAAAAAGGTTGCCTATAGGAGTTCCTGTTGTGGCTCAGTGGTAACAAACCCAACTGTATCCATGAGGATGCAGGTTCCATCCCTGGCCTTGCTCAGTGGGTTAAGGATCTGGCAGTTGCCCCATGAGCTGTGGTGCAGGTTGCAGATGCGATTTGGATTGGACGTTGCTGTGACTGTGTGTAGGCTTGCAGCTGCAGCTCTGACTGAACCCTTAGCCTGGGAACTTCCATATGCCATGGGTGCGGCTCTAAAAAGCGAAAAAAAAAAGAGGAGGTTACATATAAAATGATACAAAATTAAAATGATAGAGGAAATTTAAAGAGAAGTAAAAGTAATCAGTAAATACAGAATTCAGAATGTCAGTTACCTTTGTTTGCTGATTGGTAGGTAAAGGGATGGCATTGACTGGAAAGGGAGTGAGGGCGCCCTCTGGAGTGCTGAAAGGGTTTTACATGTTGATCTGAGTGACAGTTACATGAACGAATACATAAGTGAAAATTCATCAACTTGTCACTTTATGTATCTTATGCTTCAATATAACTTTTTAACATTAAAAAACATATTCAGACACTCATATTTTCTCCCACTTTTAGTGAATCCAATGTGGTTTTGACTTTTGCTTTGTTAATAACTGGCAGTATATCCACATCTCTTGGTCAGTGTTGAAATTTTATTTCAAAAAATCACCAAAAGAAAGTTATCGAGTGGAGTATGTTAAAATTATCTTTCTTATAGTCGGTGACTTTAGGCGAAGATGAACCCTAGGAATCCAGACTATGCCTATATGCTATCAAAGTGGCCCTTGCATAATGAAGAAAACACCATACTGTTTTTTAGGAAACTTATTCTCTCTGCTTCCATGAAAATGCCTAACATAATATCTGGAAAACTATTTTGCAACAGATTAAAGTGTATTCCTTTTTCAGTATACGTTGCTGTGTTTATGAAACATTGCCAAAAGTTTTAAGAAACAATTATTAGAACGAATTTCTGTGTGGGACCTTTGCTCAGCAGATGAATAAAAACACAGCTTTCAGCTCATGATATTTGCAAGCTGACTATTTTTTGAGAACCAGAAAATAAAATAGGCACCTGAGAAGAAATGAACTCAGCAAACTACTTCTTTAGTATAAAGAAAATCTGATATAGTTCCTACATGGCATGTTGTGGGAAATTCATTTGTATAACAGTTTTTAAAGCTGTTGAAGGAAAGTAGTTGGAGCCAGAGCTATGCAGAATCTTAGAGGAAGTCAACTCTGTGGTTAGCTCTTTGAAGCTGAAACAATACGAGAAATTTAAAATATTTGTATTGAGATGGAAGGTAAACAGGAAAACCCTATTACTTGATGCATTGTATATTTGTATTGAAACAAAAGAGTTTCCTGGGCTCTCTATTGTATGCTGCTTAGCAGTTAGTTCCAGGGAAAAAATGTCTGCTGTTATACATCACTTTCTGAAATTCTTTAACTTCATGTAATTAGAATAGTCAGGACACAGTTTTTGTGTGTGTGTGCCTAGCTTCTTAATGTCTGAGAGATCTATCATGTTGGTACATATAGCAATAGTTTAGTCTTTGTTTTACTTCTGAGGAATATGTAATTGTATGAATGTAACACAGTTTGTCCATTCTACATTGATGGACATTTAGGGTTTTTTATGAGCCAAGCTGCAATGCATATCCTTAAACCTTTGTGGTGAGCGTTTGCATGCATTTCTCTTGAATATATGTCAAGAGTGGGATTGCTAGATCATAGGGTGGGTGTGTATTTAGGTTTCGGAAATAGCAGTTTCCTAGCATGGTTGAGACATTCAGTTGTGGGTGTATATGCATTTCTAATAGCCCTCAGAAAATCTCATTTCCTACATATTGCTCATTTTCTTAGTTGAGAAAACTAAAGTATTACATAATTATCAGTACTGTCAAATTAGTTTCCCCCTGCTTTTCTGCTTCATGTGATAAAATTAGAGGCAGTGAGAGCAAACCTAAAATTCGAATCATTCAAATGACTGCAGGGCTAAACAAAGGAAACAAATGCTTTCAGTAAAACTCCTCAATTGGTAAGCTGCAGATGCATGGTTAATGAACATGAGCATCAGTACAATTTCAATCCAGTCCAGTGACAGATTCATGCCTAAGTAAGAGCTTCTCCATCTCTTTAAATTAAAAAAAAAAAAAAACAACATAATAATTTTAAATCTCAATAAATCTAGGTTTCTCTGTTTTTAATTTTGGGGAATGATAATCATGTGTGCAGAAAATAACGCTTTCACATATTAATTTATGTTAATTCTTCTAATTAGATAGTTCATTAGTTTCGTTTTGTTGTTGTTGTTGTTGTTGTCGTCTGATACATAATAATGCAAAATTTCTCCATACCTAAATATTCCTTATAAGACTGATATCACAGTTGCAGCAAGACAAGGCAGATTATAACAGTGGTCTGGGCATTTATGTGTGGAACCCCACTGCCTTCCTTTACTGACAAACAAAATCACAGATAGTTACAAGCCTGAAATATTTCTCTCTTTCTTTTTTCGGGGCCGCACCCATGGCATAGGGAAGTTCCCAGGCTAGGGATCGAAATGGAGCTACAGCTGCCAGCCTACACCACAGTCACAGCCACAGCCGCAGCCACAGCAAATGCCAGATCCTAGCAGCGTCTGCAACCTACACCACAACTCATGGCAGATCCTAACCCACTGAGCAAGGCCAGGGGATTGAACCCACATCCTCATGGATAACAGCCAGGTTCGTTACTGCTGAACTACAACGGGAACTTCTATATGTTTTTTGATACTTTCTCTCATTCTTCATTTTGCATATAAGACTAGTCCACGTGTGTGAGAGTGGTTCGATTTTATTGTTGTATTGCATTCTCATGAATACTAGTCAGGTTCGTTACTGCTGAGCCACACTGGGAACTCCCTGAAATATTTCTTTAAACATCAAGCTCTCCCTTGGGTGATTAGCTTTTTGGTCCCCCCACCCCATGCAATGCTACCTCTTAACTCTAGAGATCCCAGGAAATGAGGCAGTAAAATCATATGGCAGTGGTGTAATCTGCTGGGAATGACATTCTGCCAGAGAAAAGTAAGAAAATCCAGAACACTCATTGCTTTACTTGACACTATGGTGTATTCTCCATAGATATAAAATTACCTCATGGGCTTATAAAATAGCTTTTTCCTTAAAAAATAGGAAGAAATAAAACAAATGAATCTGGTTATGGTCCTAAAAACACATATGAGACGAAAATGCATTTTTAATCACATTATTCAGGACACATACTGTCACGTTAGAGTCTATTTTTCTGACTGAATATCATGAATGTTTTTCACTCTCTTCTTTTAGTAAGTGTAGAAATAGGAAAAATAAAAATCAGCAATATCTTTTTGTAGGAAGGTCCCCTCACAATTCAGTTCTTTTCTTTTCTATTGCTCTGAGCAACCTTTTTCTTTTCTACTGCTCTGAGCAGCTTATTAAGGGTATTTGAGGTGTGTTGTGATGAGGTGTCTACAATATAGAGAAAGGAGTCGGTTGCTTGGAGACTGACGTGCCAGTTACACATGAACATCTCCGTGTCACCCTCTGCCCAGCACGTCGCGTTGTATTCCTGCAGAGACTTGAAGTGTCTCTTGGGAATGTGAACATATTCTGGCCAGATTTACTACTTTCCTAATGTGAAAATCAATTCTAGGCCTTTTTGCTTTAAACATGATGGTTCTGGGTTTAATCAGACAAATCATAAGGAAGGTACCAAGTCACTGCTTACAATATGCCTTTCTTAAACATCACCTCCCTGCTCAGTACCAGACACCTAAAATGATACAAGTTAAGGTCCCTCTTTTCACCCGGGCTAATGAAGGGAGCATACTGACTCATTTATCTTCTTCTATTTAGCCTTTTGATTGATGCACAGCAGATATTCATAAAATAAATGTGGTGATGTCTTCCGTCATCTATTTGCTGGTGGCAATCACTAATACGCCAGTTCTCAGTTCTCATTCAGCGGTGGAGTATGTAGTTAGAGGCAATTTGCATGGGGGTTAAGAGTAAAAGATTAGAGCTATAAAAATAGATTTTTTTTTAAAATGCTATAACATAAGGGATTTCCCCTTGTGGTGTACTGGAAACGATTCTGGCTAGTACCCATGAGGATGCAGGTTCAATCCCTGGCCTCGCTCAGTGGGTTGGGGATCTGGTGTTGCCGTGTGGTGTAGGTCGAAGACACGGCTCAGATCCTGCATTGCTGTGGCCTAGGCCAGCAGCTTAGCTCCAATTGGACCCCTAGCCTGGGAACTTCCATGTGCCATGGGTGCGGCCCTGGAGAAAAAAAAAAAAAAGGAAATAAATAAATAAAATGGTGTAATATAAGGAAATCACTTTACCTTAAATAGTAAGTTTTGACTCCAATATGTTAAAAACTTGTAATTTTTCACCTCAGTTCCTACCACAGGAAAAAAGCAGAACTAACTAAAAATCAGTGAGTTCTCTTGGGTTCATACGAGGACTAAAGTTGCTGAATAAACCACCACTGTGAAATCTGGAGAGACAGGTACCTCCAAGGAGAAAGAGCTGGGATCAGTTTATACAGAGCGGAGGTTGCTGCGGCCACAAAATGGGAGGAACAAAAATGGGGATTTTGATGAAATGCTGGAGGCAAGAGTCTGGATTATAGTAAGAGTCATGGGGCCCACTCTTAGGGGATCCCCACACTTTGTGGGGTTTACCTTAAGGACCCCACAAGGGTTTCACAAGTGAAAATTCAGGAAAGATCCCTTCTAGGCTTTGGAACAGGAAGGAGGGAGGAGGGGTAGTGTAGGGCTAGTAATCATTGTGAGATCGGCCCAGAGTCTTCTTTGTAACAAAGACCAATTCTGCAGGGCAAAAGGTGTTACTGCCAGAGCCTTATTCCTGTGGGGAAAGGGCATTCCTCCCGCTCCAGCTACCTTGTCAGAAGGCACTGAAGAGACTCAACAGGGTCAGGGCTTCAAGGAGACAGATGGGACCACTGTAGCTGGGGAGGGAATAGGGTGCTAGGTCAAAAAGGCTATTCTAACACTCGTGAGTGTCACAGTCCCAAGACACAGGCCCACTGAAGTACTGAGATTTAGTCAGAAGAGGATAAATCCTTCTTTGCCCACGTTTTGCCACCTTGCAAACATGACTCCAGTATAACAACAGTGGATTCAGCCGAACTTGCTGCAAAAGGGACTGTCTCTTGCGAGCAGTAATCAGGGGAGCTCAGAGTCAAGAGGGGAGGCAAAAACAAGACCATTTCAGGAGTCTGCCTCTGGCACCTGCAGCTACAACAGCATAAAACACGGTCCAGCTTGTAGTCACATTAACAGTCATGTTCCCACAAAGGCATCGCTAACTCAGCGCCTGCGATCTCCTACAATATGTTCAGCTCTCCACAAAAAAAAATTTTTACAAGGCATGCCAAAAGGCAAGAAAGAAACAAAATCTGAAGAGAGAAAGAGATCATCAGAGCCAGATTCAGATATGACACAGACAGTGGAATTATCAGACATGAAATTTAAAGTAACATAATGAATATGTTAAGGCATCTGATTTTTAACAAGTAAAAAAACACACAGGAACAGATGGATAATATAAGCAGAGAGGTGGGAACTCTAAGAAAGTATCCAAAGAAAACACTAGAAGTCAAAACCATGATAACCTAAATGCAAATAGCTGCGACGGGCAGGTTCATCAGTGGACTGGATATGGCCAAGGAAAGACCAAGGAAAGAATCAGTCAGCTTGAGGGAAAGTCACTAGATACTTGTCAAACTGAAATGCAAAGTTCAAAGAGAATTTAAATACAAACATGACAGAACATCCAAGAACTATGGGACAATGTCAAAAGGTCTCAGGCATATGTTACTGGAATATATTAGGAAAAGATAAGAGAATAGACCAGAAGTTATACTTGAAGTGATCAAGGCTGAGAACTTTCTGATTATTGACATAACCAAATAACAGATCCAGGAAACTCAGAGAATACAGCGTAAGATAAATAACAACAACAAAAAAAACCTCAAAAACAGCAAATAAACCCCACACTGAGGTCTATCATATTCAAACTGCAGATAATCAAAGTAAGACAAAATCTTGAAAGAAGTTGGGGATGTGGGGACATTTTATGTACAGAGGAAAACAAGATCTATAGCAGATAAGCCGTGCAAACCATAAGAGAGTGGAATAAAATATTTAAATGTTAGAGAAAAAAAACCCCACCAGCCTAGAATTCCATGTACAGAGGAATCATCTCTCAAAAGAGAAGAATAAAGATGTTCTTAGATGAACCAAAACTAAGAGTTTTCGTCACCATAAGAGCTACCTTGAAAGAAATGTTTTGAAAAAGTTCTTTAAGGAGAAGGAAAGTTGGTAGTGGTCAGAAACATGGATTAACAAAATGAAAAAGAAGAGCTTTGGGGTAAGAATAAATGAAAGTAAAATAAAATATTTTATTTTCCTAATTCTCAACAATCTAAAAGAAGTTTTGCTTACATTATAAGAGTAAAGTTCACCAGGTGGTTATAACATAGAGATAAGTGAGATGATGACAGCAATCTCAAAGTGGAACTCACTGGAAATGGTATACTGTTATTTGAAGGTGTATTTAGCTTGGTTAAAAAAGTACATTGAAACTCTAAGGCTGCCATTAGAATTTTTTTCTTTGTTGGGCTGCACCTGCGGCACATGGAAATTCCCAGGCTTGGGGTCAAATAGGAGCTGCAGCTGCCAGCCTACACCACAGCCACAGCAATGCTGGATCTGAGCTGCATCTTCAGCCTACATCATAGCTTTCAGCAACACCAGATCCTTAACCCACTGAGCAAGGCCAGGGATCGAACCCACATCCTCATGGATACTAGTCAGGTTTGTAACCCACTGAGCCACAATGGCAACAACTCCTGCCATTAGAATTTTTAAAGCAGTATACACAAAAACCAGATAATACAGAATCATATAAGTTGCTAAATTAAAGGCAGAGGAGGCAGAAAACGAAGATGGGAGAGAAATAAAAAAAATAAATGTATTGAAAGAGAACCATTAAAGTATGTTAGCTAATTAATCCAACTATATCAATAATCACCTTAATAGTGGTCTAAATGCATCAAATATAAAGACCGTCACAGTAGAACAAGAAACTCACTTTATGACTATAAAAATTCAGGTTAAAAGAGATGGGATGAAGAAATGCATAGCATATTAAGAATGACCTTAAAAAGTGGGGATACCTTTATCAATTTTAGAAAAATCAGACTTCAGAAGGAAATCTGCAGCAATAAAAAAGGGCATTACAAACAATAAAGAGATGAATTCTCCAGGACAAGAATATCCTAAACTTGCACACACCTTCAGAGAGAACATCAAGACACATGAAGCAAAAACTGCTAGAACTGAAAGAAGAAAGAGAAAATTCTTCTACTATATTTGGAGACGTTAACACCTCTCCCCTAGTAATTGATAGATCATGCATGCAACCAGTACTTAAATGTTTATAGAAGCTTAATGCCCCAAACTGGAAGCAACCAAGATATCTTTCAATAGTTTAATAAATAAACAATAGGACATTCATACAGTAGAATATTTTTCAGCGAAAAGAATGAGCTATCAAGCTTCAAAAAGGCACAAGTGAATTTTAATGCATATTGTTAAATCAGAGAAGCTCATCTAAAAAATGGTTAGGCGTTTGTGCCATTGACGCTCAGCAGGTTTACCTGACTAGTATCCATGAGGATGTGGGTTCCACTCCTGGCCTCACTTAGTGGGTTAAGGATCCGGTGTTGCCACAAGCTGCGGTGTACGTTGCAGATGCAGCTCAGATCCCATGTTGCTGCAATGGTGGCGTAGGCTCCAGCTACAGCTCCTATTCAGTCCCTAGCCTGGGAACTTCCATATGCCACAGAAAATAAAAATCAAAAAATAAAGTTACATACTGAGTGATTCCATTTTATATGGCTATAGAGATGTAAAGAGATAGTGATTGCCAGGTGTTCAGGAGGAGGGAGAAGGGTTGAATAAGTGAATTTCAGGTGATTTTTTTAGGGTGGTGAAACTATCCTATAGGGTATCTATCTCCTGTAGTGGTGAAACTATCTACTCTAGGGTAGATACATGATAATGTTTGTTTGTGTAGATTGGTAGAACTTTATAATTACAGGTAAGCCTTAATACCTGCAAATTTTTTAAACTTAGCATAATAGGGGATCCCAGAAAGGAACACAGAATGTGACAAAAGAATCTGTCCAAGGGGTTCCCTTGTGGCCTCGTTGGCCTCGGCATTGTCAACTGCAGTGGCGGCCAAAAAAAAAAAAAAAGGAAAAGAAAAATCTGTCTTACAAATGTGAAAAACAACCTCACTAAAGACGATGGGGGATAGACGTGTTGACTTAAGGAATTTGGGAAACAAGCGGAATCTGTTAGTCTAAAGGGAAAAAGAAGGGTACTCTCAAGTACTATGGTTAATTTAGGTGTTTCCATGTGAGTATGGGTTATCAACTCTGAAACCACTCTACATGGACACTGGAACTGAACAATTAAGCAATTGAACGGTGGATTCATTAAGTGAATGGAAGCTAGGATTCTAACTGCTGAAATGAGAATTTACAGATAAGTGAGGGGAAAAATGCTAGAATGATTCATGTTGTAATTAGATCAGAACTGGAGACCTCAATATATGGACTCGTGTTTAGCCATGTATATAGTTATATACAGAAATATTTACAGATATGTGTATACATTTTCTAGAGTGTCATATGAACGGAATCACACAGTTTGTAGACTTTTTTTAGATGACCTTTATAGACTTTGGAATATGCATTTCAGATTCATCTATTCATCTGATTATCATACTTTTTGTTTTGTTTTGGTCAGCTGGGGGAACTCAGAACAATAACACCTCAGTAGAAATGAGGGTACCTCACAGTCAAACCTTGATTTCTAATACTATTTTCTAATAAAAGGAGAAGAATGGCTAGTTCTAGGACTGGGCCAATAAACACACAAGATGAGCCTGGACCACAAGATGGTCCAGGCTCATCTTGTATATTTACAAGTGCCAGAGAGTAAGAAGGTGTTTTCAAAAAATAATCGCATTGCATATATCAAAAGGACAAAACAGGAGCTGCCATTATGGCTCAGTAGGTTAAGAATCCGACTCATAACCATGAGGATGCGGGTTCCATCTGTGGCCTCGTTCAGTGGGTTAAAGGATCTGGCATTGCCATAAGCTGCGGTGTAGGTCACAGATGTGGCTCGGCTCTGGCATTGCTGTGGCTGTGGTGCAGGCCTGCAGCTACAGCTTCAATTTGACCCCTAGCCTGGGAACCTACATATGCTGCAGGTGCAGCCCTAAAAAGACAGAAAGAAAAAGGGGCGGGGGGACAAAAGACCTAACTGAAATAAATCCCAACAGCCAAAGCTGCGACAATTTAAGTAGCAACATAAAGTAGAATTAGGATATAAACCAAAGTATAAAATAAATATCTAAATTTATACTGACATCAATAAATGAATGAATAAACCAATCAGGGAGAAGAGACAAATTTCCCTCACAGGAGAATTCCGGAAAATTTACATAAACGCTCTGTCCTCAAGGAGGTGAAACCTAACTCTGCACTCCTCATGGGGGAGCTGCGCAGAGTGACTAGCTTCTTGAGCACTGATTACTGTAAAAAAATAGTGGATGGAGGAACTTTACAGCAGAGAAACCCAGCTACGGTGGAGAGCACCACCTCCCAGGCGACCAAAGCGAACCTCAACAGTGAAAAACCATGTTGACCATATGGTGATGATGAGAACTATACTTTCTAACCTCTGTGGGTCTTCCTCTTAAAAACCCATAATCCCAGTGTGATTGTGAGAAAAGCAACATAACAATTCACAATGGAGGGCCATTCTAAAAAAAATCCTTGACCAGTACTCCCCCCAAATGTTAAGGTCGTCAAAAACAAAGTCTGAGGAAACTGTCATAGCCAAGAGGAGCCTAGGCAGACAGGACAACTAAATATAACAGGTGTTCTAGACGGGCTCCTAGAATAGAGAAAGGAAAGTAGGTAGGTAAAGATTAAGGAAATGTTGAATAAAGTGTGGACCTTAGGGAATAATAATATATCAGTTCGGGTTAGTTAATTTTGAGAAATGTGCCATGTTAACAATAGGGATTTGGGGGATTGGGAGTGGTGAGACTCTACTAGCTTCATCATTTTACTACGTGTGTAAAGCTATCCCCAAATGAAAAGCTAATTGTAAAGAAATCAAAAGACACTGGTTACAGCATAAGCAGTGGGACTGGGAATGAACTGTTCGACCAGTTTTCAGCATGTTATTCTCCTCCGAGCTTCTGTTGTTAGGTGGAGCAAATACTTGAACAATGCTCGGTTCTTGCCTGTTCCTTCCCAGGGGTCATGCTAGTCTCGCTACATGGTTAATGAACAACACTGCCAAGTGAGTGGGCTGAGATTTTATCAGCACATTTTTTTCCTGCTCGCCCTTTTTTTTTTGGCCGTGCCTGCAGCATGTGGAAGTTCCCAGGCCAGCGGCTGAACCCACGCCATAGCAGTGACCTGAGCTGCTGCAGTAATGCTGGATTCTTAACCCACTGTGCCACTAGGGAACTCCTGTATCAGCAGGTTTTAAACAAAGATTTTAAAACAATTCCTGAGGGCATGGAAGAAGGGGTAATTTTTCACTTTTACAAAGGCTGCTGAGGGGTGGTGGAACTATTTGGTCTCCACCGTGTGTTAGGTGCGGTTTCTCACCTGTGGGAGAGTACCAGAGAATTTCTAGAAGTGATGAGACACTCTCCCAAGCAGACACTGAATGTCTGAGAAAGGACTGTTTTCACTCTTCTTTTCTTTCACTCTTCTTCGTGTGGCTGCAGGGCGACGGATGGAGTGGCCCTCTTGTTCTGACCTGACTCACTGTGGGACACCAACCGGGATGAGCAGGGACACGAGGACACAGGTGCCCTCTGTCATCAGGGCTCACCGAAGCCAGTACAAGGACCCTGAAGAGGAGGCGCTGACCTTCAGCTGGTCCACGAACCTTATTGTTATGTTGGGCCCTGTGGATTTACTGGGCACCTTGGTGTGGAACATGCTGCTAAATACTAATCTGGTAAACTCATGGGTCTTAACATTAAAACAAGTAAAACCATGTCAACGGTTTGAGGTCTAGTCTTTCAAGAGAGAAAAACTGTCAAACTTCATTTTTTAATTTGTTCATTCTTAGCCTGTATATTACCAACTACAAACTGTTCACAGTTGATAATCTGTTTCTTTATTAAAATAATTTTTACTGGAGTATAGTTCACTTTTTAAAAAATAAATTGTAGTGGTATAATCTATTTCTGGTGTGAAGGCAAATCTAATTTCTACAGATCATGTAAGGTTAACAATACACGATAGTGGTTTGTTTTCCCAATTTCAATGGGGTAACACATCAAAGAAGCAAAATCAATCTGAGGAACTATTATTTGTGAAGCATTATTCATTAAAGGATTTATTGCTCAATATTATTCCTATCTGATTTTCCTGTAAAGTGTACTTGATTTTTAAAAAGTTAAAAGCAACAAAAATAGCAAACATCTCACTTGGAACATCACCTGAAATTTATACTTTTAACACTGACATTTACTTTTTTATACATTCTGTAATAGATTTTCAGCACACAATTAACCTAAGAGGTGTGACAGATTATGGTCTTTGTTTTTGAATAATTATTTACCTATTCCCTTAACTTCATGACCATTTTTGTACCCTCCTAGCAGAGGATACACAACATGTGCTTTCAAGTTCTTAAAGTCTTTGCTAAAGCTAAGGAGGGAAATGCCATATTTGACTGTTTGTTAGGTATTTTACCAAAAAGTAAGTTAGATTTTTTTTTTTTCATTTTTGGCCACCTTATAGCATATGGAGCTCCCAGTCCAGGTATCAGATCCAAGCCGAAGTTGTGACCTACGGGGTATCCTTAACCCACTGTGCTGGGCGGGGATCGAACCTGTGTCCCTTGCTCCAGAGAAGCCACCATGATCCCTTTGTGCCACAGGGGAAATGCCTTATATTTTAGCTTGAGGGATTATTTGAAATGACTTGCTCTGAGTAAGTGTGACTGGTAATTTTTCTGTAAGGTGCCATTATATGTGTACATTTTACCAACTAGAGTTAGATTGTGGGGTGGACTAGAAGCAAGATGTTTACTTTAAAAGGCCAGAAGTATGTGCTGAGTGATGAAATGGAGTCAGTGGACACCACTGCTCTGAGGAATCCACACATACCAATATTGCATATCATTTATCAAAAGGGTCCATCTGTCCTGAATCCATCTGACCTCAGATAACAGTGTTTTCACTGGAACAAAATTTAGCTGAATAAGCCTGTAATTTACATGAGCATCTCCTCTGTTCTCTGTGGAAAAGGAGGTATTCTCCCACTTAAAAGTGAACTGCAGATTTAAATAAAACTTGTGCTGAATGCTGTCACCTTCAAGATGACTCGATTTATGTTATTATAAAAGTGCCTCTTTCCACACACTCGCCATTGGACACTTTTAAGCAGTTTAATTTTTGCTAACCTCATAGATTAAAATGACAAATTCTTATTTTTATTCATATTCTCTATTCCAGTAATATAGCATTTGTTTTGGTATTAAATTTCTATTTGTCATTTTTTTTTTCTGTGTGATTTCCTTTTTGTATTATATGGAGATCTTCCGATGGCATTGTGGATTTTATTTACTTATGCTTTCAGCATTGATTTATGGGATTGCTCTATTTAAAAAGGATTCCTTATCCATCAGGATTCTTTCCATTGCAAATCATAAAATCAAGTGCAAATCAACTTAAACAAAAAAAATAATTTATTGGATTGTGTAACTGACAAAACCAGAGCCAGGTAAGACTTAAGAAAAGGATGATCCAGATGCTCAAAAATGCATAAGCATCAGGAATCAATCAATTTCATGGCACTTTTCTCACCCTCGTCCCACCCTTTCCTGGTATGGTGTGATGTGGTTGAGGAGGAGGAGTTCAGTTCCCAGTACCCTCCCTTGGACCAGAAAGAACAGAGTGGAAGTTATTTGAAATGTTTTGACCTGACTGTGGGCTACCCAAGGAACTGGTATTCTCCCCTCACTGACTTTGCTCTCAGACAGGAAGGGTAGTGTTAAAGTAGGCAAGTAGCTAGACATGAGCAGAGAAAGAGGGACACCAGGTCAGGTGGCAGGAAACCACACACCACGTAAACAGTGGGCCCATGGGCAGCCATGACATTTCCAATCAAAGCTAAATAAAGACAAAAGTCTCTCCTCCACTCCAGAAGGTGGAGGTGGGATGAAAATCAGGGAATACAACTCCCAAACCCCTCCTTTCCCAATAAACATTCCACCCCTGCATTTATATACTCCACATAACTGGCCCCAAAGAAAGGCAGGGCAGCTGCTCACCTGTCTGCCCCTCTCTCTCTCTCTGAGAGCGTATTCTTGCTTAAATAAGTCCTCACTTCACTTTCTTGACCTCCTTGTCTTGTTTCTGAATTCTTTCTGCCTTGAGACAAGAAGCCTTCTTTCAGCAGGAACAGTAGCATAATTTGTATTTCAGGCTGAAAGTCAAGGAAAGCAGTGGCAGACATAAGCGATGCACTAAAACTGGGTGGTGAAAGGGGTGGGTAGAGACTGTAGACTTTTAAATGTCTTCAGGAAAGAGATTATAGGCAGAGGAATGCCTAAATTCCATGGAAGAAATTGAGATGAGATTTTGGGGAGTAAATTGAGGTACTTAAAAGCAGTCAGAGAAAACGGGGGAGGAAATACACACACACCACAAACGCGTGTGCACACACACACACAGAGGCCCAGAGGGGACACATATCCCTAAAACATTTGAGATGACTTTAAACCTTTATCTGGACTGATCTCAAGGCTCAGAAGCCTACTCTCTTCCACAACCGTCTGCAAAGATGGGTGATGTTGCTTTGTTTTTCAAATGCCTAACTTTCAACAAAAGATCACAAGACATAGACTTTTTATAAAGATCACCATTATGTAAATAATCGATGATGTAAATAGTCTTCTGAGACTTTTTACCATTAAAAATAATACTGCTGTATAATTATTCTTATTATTGGATGTCATCATAGTTCATTTACCTTTATTATTGACTACTACTCCATTGACTTTTATTCTCCACCTAGTCTTCAATATTCTGCTCTAATAATGAAACACCTCTTGGATTTTTATGATACTATGAAATTATTTTTATATGTTTTTGTAATGTTAGTGGGATTATGGGATATAAGAGAAATAAATGCTATGCTCAGTCAGTCATTTTGTACTAAAAGTATCATTGTTTTACTAAAACTATTACTTTCTCTAACTGAGGTCTAAATCTCCAAAAATATGAGAAAAAAACCCTTATTATCCAGCATCCCTTGACGGTTCTCACCCAAGCTAAAACTATATATTCCTTATTACCTCATACTTCTATTTGTCTAAGAGAAATGAAAAATAAGCTTGAAATGTTTATAGAAACCTTTTCATAATGGAAAAAGAGAGAGAGAGAGAGAGAGAGAGGGAGAGAGAGAGAGAGAAACAACCCAAATGCACATTTAAAGAGAAGAGACAGTAAAATTTGTTTTTTCATTGGTGTATTATTCATAGAACAGAATAACACTCACCAAAAATAAGATCCAGACAAGAGGAATGGGTATATTCCACCCTATTCTTCTTGATGATCAGACCTCAAAACCCCAGACAATATGTATAAAACAACTTAGAGAAAACTCTGAAAACTGAAGAAAGTCGAATGGCTAGGAACTGCAAGACTCAAGAGATGACATAGTAGTGAGTTCCCTGGAATTTTGAATTTATCTCTCTTACATATGCTGTCCTGGGAAACTGAGCAGCCTATAACTTGAAAATGCCAGTAACACGCATACACATATGTGTATATGCATGTGCCCATGCTTGTATGCATGCGCATGTCCACAGACACACACACACACACACACACACACACTCCACTGTCCCTACTTGACATAAAAAAGAGGGTGGCCTGCAAGATGGAAACCTTGGGCTATATCTACCCCACTCTAGGTGAATTCCACAAAAGAAGTTACCCTCCTCATCTTCCCCACCAGGTGCTACAGAGACTGTGGGGTACAGCACGGTAAAGTCCATCAACTCTTTCATTATCACGAACAAAAGCAGTGCTCTTTCCACTCCTCACTTGGGTCTGTGAAGAATGGGAGACAAAGACCTGCCAGCCATCCCCACCATGAGCTAAGCAAACAATACAAAGAACTGGCTTTCCACCTCTTCTACCTAAAGAGGGGAAAGCTGAGAAAAACACTATATCTGTGTCCTGGACACACAGCCAAAATGGGGCATGAATGAAATTAACAAGAATTAACAGAGAAAGTTTTAATAGTAAACTAGACTATGGACTATGTGATTATAAATGGACTCTGGATAGTACAAAGTAGGGCAGGCTAGAATACTGCTGCACAGACTTTGAAAATAAAATGAACATTCAAATTAAATTCTACATATGTGAGCCAGCATGTGTATCTGGAAACCAACTGATTTTTTTTTTGCTAAAATAATATATTTAAATAAGTACAGAAGTCTCATAATTTCATATCAAAATGCCTAGAATATAATCCAAAGTTAATCATTATATCAAAAACAGTGAAATCACAACTCAAATGAGAAACAAAAATCAGAAGACATCAGTACCAAGAAAAATCATGTGGTGGACTTCTTTGACAAGGATTTTAAAACAGTGGTCAAAAAAAAGTTTCAATAAATTATTATTTAATATCCTCTTTAAACATATGAGAAAATAGTCTCAGCAAGTAAACAATATGCAAGTAAACAATATACAAAAGAACTAAATGAAAATTTTAGAACTAAAAAAAAAATGTAGAAATAGAAATGAAACACTCAGTGGATAGCCAAACAGAGGAATGGAGATGACAGAAGAAAAAAATCAGTGGATTTGAATGTGGAAGTATAGAAACTTTCAAATCTGAACAACAAAGAGAAAATCAATTATAAAAATAGGAACAGAGCCTTAGAGACCTGTGAGATATAAAAAGAGATCTAGTATTTGTGTTATGGACGTACCAGAAGGAAATAAATAATGTGTGGTGTGGCAAAAAGATTTGAAAAAATAATGGGTGAAAACTTCCTAATATTGGTGAAAAACATAAACATACAGATTCAATAAGCTAAACAAACAAACAAACAAAAACCCAAAATACTCCCAAATCCACACCCAGGCACCTAGACACATCAAAATCAAATTTCTGATTTTTTAAGAAAAGAAGAAAAAACTTGAAAGCAGTGAAAGAGACATGGAACATTAACCACAGGAAAACAACTATTCAGATGACAAGAGAGTTTTCAGTCAGAAATCACATCGGTCAAAAGGAAGTGGCACAGCATTTGTTACATGCTGAAAGAAACTGTCAACCAGAATTCTATATCTAGGAAAAATATCCTTCAGGAATCAAGGTGAGAAAGACAGTCTTAGATGAAGGAAAATGAAGAGAACTTGTTGCTATCAGACCATTGTAAAAAAAAATTGCTAAAGAAAGTTATTCAGACAGAAGGAAATGACAACAGAAGGAACATGGAACACTAGGAACTAAGAAAAGGTAAATATCTTAGTTATTACAACACATTCTTCTTCGCTAGAGTTTTTAAAAATTATGTTTGTTGAATAAAAAACAACTGTTGTAGTTCTCAGTGTTTAAAGTGGATATATAAATGATAAAAAAATTATATCACAAAAGAGAGATGTGTAGGTCAAGGAATTAAGTGCTTGTACATTTTCTAAAATCCACATGGTATAATGTTCACATTGGTAGACCAAGATAAGTTAAATATGTATACTATAATTCCTGGAGCAGCCACTAACACTATACGATTCCTCTAAAAATACCAAGAGGATTTTTTTATTTTTTTTACAGATAGAGATGTTTCAAAATCATATACATACAGGAAAATGAACTAGACTGGATAAGTGAATTTTGAAAAGAAGAATAAAGTTAGAAGAATCCTTCAGATGGTGTGCCTTTCTTTCATATATTCTAGATAACCCTGTGTCCTACATTTGCTTGGCACAGTTGGCGAGGTGGCTGCCAATATTTCACTTAATGTATTTTACTGAAAAATGAAAAATATATGGGACAAATGCTAAACCGGGAAGATGTCTGGGAAACAAGCATAAGTCACAATTACCTTGAGTAGTTAGGTGAATGGTCACTTTCAGATAGGGAAACACAGAGATAAGTGAATTGCCTAAAGTAATAGCCTAGACTTGTAGTCTCCCAGTTTCTAGGGAGATATTGCAGGAACATGAGACAGGGTTCTGTCAAGATGCATAGCCTAGTCCTGGGTAATGGGATGGAGAGACAAAATGGACTTTGCATCTTCCTGATGGATAAATAAGAGGCAGAACACTGGATTAAGATAACTGCTGGGATGAAGAGAACTATGCCTCAGCAAAGAGAGGGCTTAGAGACACATCAGCCATTCGTGAACCTGGTCAAGGCTGCCAGGGTGGGGCTCCAAATGTGTCAATGCCTCTCAGTGGGCCACTTCTCAACCTCCTTAGCAGCTTTCTCTGCGACCTCCAAGCCTTTAACGCAAGAATGTTCTATGGGTCCATCGTCAATTGATGTCTCTTCTCCCTTCACTGGCACCCTATGTGACTCCATCCACTTAGTCTCCATTTTGGAATGTGGGATTTGTCTTTGCTGATGACCTCTTAAGGTACATGTAGACTTCTCCATTGAACATAGGACTGGTAACTCCAACCACACTCAATTCCCAAATGTCTATCAAACATCTAAAACTTGATAATCCCCAAAGAGAACTATAGACTGTCCCTCAGTCTTTCCATCAAACCCTGCCCCTCCCACAGCAGTCCTCGCCTCTCACCTAACAACTGAATTTGTCTATAACCCCCCCTTTGCCCTCTCATAGCACATGTTCCACCCCTCGCCAAATCACGTTCACTATGCACTCGACATATATTCAGAATCCAATCAGATCTCATCATTTCTTCCAGTGCACACCAGTCTAAACTACCGTCACTGCTTGCCTTCTCCTGGTATCCCTGTATGTACCCTGGATCTCTTCATATTTTCTTCATACAAAACAACCAAAGCCAACCTTTCAACACATGACTCAAATCATGTCTCCTTTCTGCTCAAAACTCTCCAATGGCTCCCATCTTCCTAAAGGGAAGCCAGATAGTGGCCTCCAGCTTCTCCTTGTATAGTATAAGTATGTTCTGCATTAGGAAATTTACACTTGTTTTTCCTTTGCCCTGAATGATTTTGTCAGTTAATCAACCTAGCTGTCACTGCCCTCTTGATAGAGCCACCTTCCACTCATTGGCATCTCTATATACTTTCCCTAACTTATTTACTTATTTTTTTGTCTTTTCCTAGGGCCACAACTGCAGCATATGGAGGTTCCCAGGCTAGGGGTCTAATCAGAGCTGTTGCTGCCGGCCTTCACCACAGCCACAGCAACGCGTCTGCAACCTATACCACAGCTCACAGCAACGCTGGATCCTTAACCCACTGAGTAAGGCCGGGGATTGAACCCGCAACCTCATGGTTCCTAGCTGGATTCGTTTCTGCTGCGTTAGGGAACTCATCCCTAACTTATTTTTATCCATCTCTTGCCTCCATCTGGCATACCGTAAATTTCACATTTGTTTATTAATTTTTTTCAGTGTAGAATACGGGATGAACATGTCAAGAAGATCGGCATTTTTGTCTATTTTGTTTACTGCTGTATTTCCAGTGCCTAGAAGAACACTTAGCATGTAGCAGATGTACAATAATGGAGTGTGGAGGTTTAGGGCATCATCAGCTAACTGTTGCTTAATCTTTAGCAATGTTTCATGAACACAATGCTGGTTTCAATAGTCAGAGAGTATGGAAGCAGTAACTACACTGAATCTCTAATAAATTATGTTCTAAAATAACAAATTTCTCTGAGTACTCTTGGTGTGGGGGCAGGCTGACACAGGGGGAAAGCTCATAAATAAATCATATTTCCATCTATTCATCACAACCCCTGGACCCCGAAAATCATCTCAGTCACCTTTCTCTTACCCCCCCATATCAAAAAGACATATTGTTGGGGAAAAAACAGCTGAAATCACTGCCTGGAAGAGAATGTGAGAAGAAACAAAGGAGTTCCCGTCGTGGCTCAGTGGTTAACGAATCCAACTAGGAACCATGAGGTTGTGGGTTCGATCCCTGGCCTGCTCAGTGGGTTAAGGACCCGGCGTTGCCGTGAGCTGTGGCGAAGGCTGCAGACACGGCTCGGATCCCGCGTCGCTGTGGCTGTGGCGAAGGCTGGTGGCTACAGCTCCTGTTAGACCCCTAGCCTGGGAACCTCCATATGCCGCGGGTGTGGCCCTAGATAAGGCAAAAAAAAAAAAAAAAAGACAAAAAAAAAAAGGAGGACTTGCTTCCTCCTTTGCTTTCTGTTCCTATAGGAGTTTGTAAGTCATCACTTCCATCACCCCTACAAGGAACAAAAGCTGAACAAACTGAAAATAAACAACTCCTCTTAAATCCATCGGAGAACTGTGGTCACGAGGCAAACCATGGCTTCCAAAATAGGTGACAGACAGGCAAAGACAGAAACATAATGTGTTGGAGCAGAATCTTCCAAAGGAACCAATAATAAAATAGAAAACACGGAGTTCTAGCTGTGGCTCAGGGGAAACGAACCCAGCTAGTATGCATGAGGATGTGGATTTGATCCCTGGCTTGTTCAGTGGGTTGGGGATCTGGCGTTGCTGTGGCTGTGGTGTAGGTTGGTGGCTGTAGCTCCAATTAGACCCCTAGCCTGGGGACTTCTGTATGCCACGAGTGCAGCCTCAAAAGCAAAAAGAAAGAAAGAAAAGAACACCCTGAACTGTAATGAGCAAGTTGCCAGGGGCTCACTGTGGACAAAATCAAAAGTTAAAAACTCTAGCAGGCCCAGTAGGAGGAAGACTTCCACATTTTCATGAGTTTTACCTCCAGGAGCCTTACCAGGTTTTCACTGTGAAGATCACAGAAATACCCCCCTACACACACCTTTTTTGTTTTGGCTGCCTCGTGGCATACGGAACTCCCTGGCCAGGGATCAAATCCCAGCTGCAGCGGAGAATGAAGCCACAGTTGCTACAGGCTGGATCCTTAACCCACTGTGCTGGGCTGGGGATCAAACCCACGTCCCAGCGCTCCCAAGCCACTGCCGCTCCCGCGGTGTCACAGAAGGAGCTCTGAGAAATCCCCCTTTGTGCTTCCAGCAGCAGGAGGGGAAAACACCCTTTTTGAAATGTACCTAGAACATTCTTAACAAGGCCTACACTCAAGAGAAACTGTTTTACTAGCAAAAACTGGGTAAAATACAGATTTTACCACAATCGAACATTAGGGAAGGGAAATACCTACTCTAGCCCCCAGCCCAGCCTTCATGTCTCATCTAAGGGTGGGAAGAGCAAAGGCACTTGTGAAGACGAAGCATTCGTGAGGGTCACAGCCCAGGAAACGAAGCTCCCTGAAAGACTGACCTAATAGGACCACAGAACGCTTTCCCTCCCTGAACTCATTACCACATCAATACGGGGCCTGCAACCGAAAGAGCTACACGTCTCATATCTTATTTAAGAAGATGTCTTTAGGGAATACCAAAGAGGAGACCAAAACAAGGGTTCCGGAGGGAATTTTAGCCTCTGACATTTACAGCTACCGTTAACAGCAAACATGACTCGAAGCTTCATAAGTGCAAAACCTCACACCGAAGGCCTCTTTACCTCAGTTCCTTTCACAAAGACATCATGTCTGACATTCACCAAAATTTATGAGGCATCATAAATGATTAAAAACGCAGTTTGAACAGAGAGAACAAGCTTCAGAATCAGACTAACATATGGCAGAGATTTGGGAATAAATGACCAGAAATTTAAAACAATTTTTTTTTTAGTAACTGTGATTCACACCAATTTAATTAAATATTATTAACACAGATTCATAAAATGTTAGAGTTGCGAGAATCCATAGAATTCTAGATGCTAAAGTGAAGGCATCATTAGGATTACTGATTAAGTGCCTCAGTCACAGTGAAGTTACTTATGTCAGCGTGTAGATTTTTGTCCAGTAGGCATGCAAATAATTTCTGTCTGGTACAAAAGATAGCCCTAAAGATTCCAAGTTATTTCCCTGCAGTAATTTTCTAGTTTTGTATATAACACAGAAATCTTTTTTCTGACATTTCCCTTAACTAGTATTGGTATCTACTGATATCCTCATTTATTCATGAGTTGATTAAAATGTTTGACGTGTTCATTTTACATCTGTTTTTAAAATTTCTTTTAAAAATTTACTGGCATAGGAGTTCTCGTCGTGGCTCAGTGGTTAACGAATTGGACTAGGAACCATGAGGTTGCAGGTTCGATCCTTGGCCTTGCTCAGTGGGTTAAGGATCTGGTGTTGCCGTGAACTGTGTATAGGTTGCAGACACGACTTGGATCCCGCGTTGCTGTGGCTGTGGCGAAGGCCGCCGGCTACAGCTCCGATTAGACCCCTAGCCTGGGAACCTCCATATGCCGTGACCGTGGCCCTAGGAAAAAGACAAAAAAATAAGAAATGTACTGGCGTACAGTTGCCTTAAAATGTTGTTTTAGTTTCAGGTGTACAGAAAAGTGATGCAGTTACACATATACGTACATTCATTCCTTTTCAGATTCTTCTGCCATATAGATTATTACAGAGTATTGAGTAGCTTTCCCTGTGCTGTACAGTAGGTCCTTGTTACCCATCGTTTTATGTACAGTAATGTGCATATGTTAATCCCACACTCCTAATTTGTCCCTCCCCTATGTTTCCCCTTAGGTAGCCGTTAAGTTTGGTTTTGAAATCTTTGAGTCTACTTCTATTTTATGAATACGTTCCTTGGTATCATTTTAAATTAGATTCCACATATTAGTAAGTGTCATCATTTTAATTTTTTGAACATTATATTGTAGGGAGTTCCCACTGTGGTGCGCCGTGTTAAGGAGCATTGTTGCAGTCGTGGTGGAGGTTGCGGCTACAGCTTAGATTCAGTCCCTGGCCTGGGAACCTCTCTATGCCTTGGGTTTGGCCAAAAATAAAAATTAAAAAAGAAAATTATATTTTAGCAGAATAAAATATGTTCTGTTTTAGCAGGTTCAAATTCTTTTCATAGGTAGGGACACTTAGGAAGACTAGATCAATTTTTCTGACCAAAAACTGGAACCCAAGAATCCTAATTCCAGACGAGGCTCCTTCTGGTATAGCTCATCTTTCTCCTGCTACAGTTTACCTGACAACTCTGCAGCATCTCTGTATCCCTTCACGTCTACAGTACTGCAAGTTAGGCGAGGTTAATAACTAGCATTTTGGGGAGTTCCTGTCGTGGCTCAGTGGTTAACGAATCCGACTAAGAACCATGAGGTTGTGGGTTCGATCCCTGGCCTTGCTCAGTGAGTTAAGGATCCGGTGTTGCCGTGAGCTGTGGTGTAGGTTGCAGATGCGGCTTGGATCCTGCATTGCTGTGGCTGCGGCATAGGCTAGTGGCTACAGCTCCGATTGGACCCCTAGTCTGGGAACCTCCACATGCCGCGGGTGCGGCCCTAAAATGAAAAAAGGCAAAAAACAAAAAACAAACAAAAAAAAAACCTAGCATTTTGGAGGTGGAGGACATTGATTCCATCTGACGTAATATCTTGCTGGAGGTCACAAACCTGGTCATTGCTGGATCACCACAACTCAGCTGATGCCCACCGTGAGTTCGGTGACAGTGTGGACCATTCAAGATACAAGAGCCTGGACTGGGAAAGAGATTCGGGCACGGTGGGCGCTTGGAGCTGGGAGAGAGGGAATCAGGCAGGGAGCACTGGCAGACAAGTCCAAGAGGGGCAGTTTTGGAGCAGGACCATGTAAACAGGTTCAGTGATGGTAACTTTTTACATTTAGTCGTGGGTTTACATTTTAAGAGTGAACAAATGCTGTAAAATACCCATTCTTATGAATCAAGTGTGGGCTGTTGACCAAACTAGGGTTTTTTTGGCCTCCCCTTGGCATATGGAGCTGCCGGGACAGGGATCAGATTCGAGTGGAGCCAAGAACTAAGCTGCAGCTGCCACAGCACTGGCAACACAGGATCCTTAACCCCACTGTGCCTGGCCGGGGATTGAACTGGAGTCCCAAGCATTCCCAAGATGCTGCTGATCCCATTTCACCACAGCAGGAGCTCCCGATCAAATTAGGTTTTAATAATAAAACTGAGAGGAAAAAAGACACATAAAAATATCAAAAAATCAGTCCATATCTAATATTCTGATATAATTTTAGCTCTTGCTTCTTCCTAAAATGAGTATCAAATCTAATGAAAATGACATCTATTCTATAAAATGTGAACATATAAAAGCTTGAAGCTGAGTTAATATTTGAATATAGTTTTGTGCACAATTTTAGGTTTTTATAAATAAAATATAACTATATATTAGGTCAATTAAAACAATTTAAATTGAAGAGTGTATGCTTAAAACCATTAAGGAACACATTGCAGTGCTGTTGATTGACTATATTTTGCTCTCTAAAAAAAAAATGGACTGGAATATCCTTTTGCTCTTAACCAAAGTGAAGTAACCTTTTTTTTTTTCTTTTTGTCTTCTTAGGGCTGCACCCACAGCATATAGAAATTCCCAGGCTTGAGGTCCAATCAGAGCTGTAGCTGCTGAACTACGCCCACAGCCAGAGCAACACCAGATCCAAACTGCATCTGCGACCGACCCCGTAGCTCACAGTAATGCTGGATCCTTAACCCACTGAGTGAGGCCAGGGATGGAACCAGCACCCTCATGGATACTAGCTGGGTTCCTTACTGCTGAGCCACAACGACACTCTGACATTATTAAACTGCATTTTCCCCATCACACTCACGTTGTTGTTTTAAGAAAGTATATCAGTATGATACATTGATATACTTAGCATTATTTCCTTTTGTAAAATATATGCGAGTTAAATATTAATATTCATGGAATGGCAAGTTCATTACAGTTATTTTGATGAAACCAAGATTTAGGGAAATAGATCATCTCTTTCTAATTCTAATTCTTTTTCTTTTTCCTCACATATACACAGGCTTATTGGATATAAAAATGAGAATCAAAATTCATAGAAACAAATTGCATGTATAGCTAGCCTCTGGAACATAATCACTGGAAATCATTTAACACTAGCTGAAAATGGTGCTCTTGTATTGTGATGTGGAATATTAACTAGCTATCACCTACATCCTTACCACAAACTACAAGGAAAAAGACAAATACAGGGTCAGGTTTTCCTGCCAATAAAGCAGATTCCTCTTTCCAAATTATCTTCCTTTTGTAGAAAACTATCAGGAATTTCCTCAGTGAGCTTACTTGCATCTTCCTACTTAGGCTAAAAGAGATTAGTGTTCAGTTCAAACTGGGAATTGCAGCATATTTATAAAATGCTCCAAAAATGCTCATTGTTTGAGGGAAAAGAGAGGTAGAAAAGTGTTGAGATATTTTGTCAATAATGGTTAATGCTAATCTAGCCCTCTGACAAACATGCTCTAAGCATATGGTCCAAAGAGCATTTGTCTTCTCACAAAATAGTCCCTATTTGTAATTCTACCATAAGTTTTAGACAATGGAACTTGGTGCACTGGCCGTAACAGTTAGTTAACAGGGGACAATCATGTAATTACACAGATAAATAAGGGCACTTGAGTCACATAACAGCAGATCCAATGATGGTGGTATGTTTGTTTTTTCCCATCATCATCATCATCATCATCATTTTTGTGGCAGGCAGAACTTCCCAGCCAAGGATAAAGCCCGTGCCACAGCAATGACAATGCTGGATCCTTAACCCGCTAAGCCACCAGGGAACTCCTGTTTTTTTCCCATTATCTTGACTAGATTGAGAAAGAACACAGGAGAGCAGTGAATGTCACAGCTGTGCAGTGCAGAACCATTGCCAAGTTGCCAGTGTTGACAAATAACGTCAACGGACCTGCACCTATCTCTGGCCACTGGTGGAATAACAACTAATACCTTTCTAGTAGCCACTGGTTAACATTTCCATGCATGAGAACCCCAATATTTGCTATATTAAATACGGCCAGAGGAGTTCCTGCAGTGGTACAATAGAATCTCCAGCTTGGCACAGTGGGTTAAGGACCCGGCGTTGCCGCAGATATCGTATAGATCTGACCCCTGATGAGGGAAATCCAAGTGCTGCCGAGTGGCTAAAAAAGAAAAAAAATATAGCCAGAGAGTAATGTACCAGATAGGCTGCTTCATTTTGCCATTCCTGGTTATCTTCCAAACATGGACTTGATATGTGCTGTGAGGCTTAAAGGAGACACCGTGGTACAGCACGAGGACAAAGACCCAGACAGTGTCAGTGACACTCTGCACATCCGCTAGGATCACTAGCTTTGTTACTGAAGTGTTTTCAGCATGGACTGGGAGAGACAGCAGGTACTAGGAGGACAGTCCCCTGTCCCTTTTCTTATCCTTCACATCTAGACTTACCAGATAGCAACATTTTGAACCAACAGCGCATGTGTGTGTGAGTGTGTGTGTGTGTGTGTTTTCATCCACAGACTTTGGCCCTCATACCTCCATCAGGTTTCCTGGTGTTGCATCTGAGGAAATGAGTTTACAACCAAGCCCAAAGTGGCTGTCCTGAATCTCACAGCAGTCTTAGCCATTGAGGTTTTTTTTTTTTTTTGTCTTTTATGTAGAGCTGCACCTGCGGCATATGGAGGTTCCCAGGCTAGGGGTCTAACAGGAGCTGTAGCTGCTGGCCTTCGCCACAGCCACAGCAACGCGGGATCTGAGCCGCGTCTGCAACCTACACCACAGCTCACGGCAACGCCAGGTCCTTAACCCACTGAGCAAGGCCAGGGATCGAACCCTCAACCTCACGGGTCCTAGTCGGATTCGTTAACCACTGAGCCACGAACGGAACTCCTTAGCCATTGAGTTTTGACCTTACTCCACGGCGGAAAGAATTAAATGAAGAAAAGAAGTCCTTTTCTCCAAGATCTGAAGCTGAGTGGCCCACCCCATCAGTCTCTCATCTCATTTCTGACCATGCCAGGGCCTCAGGGGATGGAACAGTTCCCAACCTACAAGCGCCTGGCTGAGAGGAATGGACAGAGACAGGACGCTCAGAAAAGAGAGACTGGGGTGCCGGGTGGAGAGAGAGGGAGAGAGAGAGATATCTTAGAGACGGACTTGCATTTTCCTTGATCTCTTTTCACTTCTTCTATGAAAACTTTCCTTATTGCATGGGTCTGATTCTCCTTATCCCACATCTGGAATTCCTTACCTGGGTTCAGGAAAAGAAGACTAGGGCAACCCATGAAGGCTGGTCACTGAGGACATCATGGCCTGGGGTAGGTGCTACAATTAATGCTTGATCAGTAAAATTTAAATAATAAATAAGCCACATATTGCTTAGAAAAGTTGCCACCTATGCTGTATATAAAATGATTCAATTTTGCCATAATAGTTACATATACTCCCACTACATTTGAAGCATTTCAGAGGGTTTTTGTTTGTTTTCTATTTCTTCTATTTTTTTTTTTGCCCCACCTGAGGCGTGCAAAAGTTCTCAGGCCAGGGATCACACCCAAGTCACAGCGGTGACAACACCATATCCTTGACCTGCTGAGCCACCAGGGAACTCCTTCGGGGCTTTTGAAAGTATAGCTTCTTCCCAATTCTCTCTCTTTCCCTTTGTCTTTCTTTTTGCCTGCCTCCCTCCCTTCTTTCTTTCCACCCTCTCCTGCCCTGTTTTTTTTTTTTCCTCTCTCTCATTCCCTCTCCCTTTCCTTCCCTTTCTGCCCCTTCCCCATGCATGAGTGACAGCTACAGGTGACCTTGCGCACCAGGACTTGTTTGAGGATCAGGATGTGCGCAGACACAATTAGCCAGGAGAACAGGGTTGTGAGAAGAAGCGGGAAAGACTAAGGCAGTGAGCGGACAGAACAAGATGGCCTTGTAACAGACAGAGGTGGCCCACTGTTAACTGGCAAGTCCAAGGCCTATTCCCTACACATAAGAATCAGTGGGGGAGTTCCGGTCGTGGCTCACTGGTTAACAAATCCGACTAGGAACCATGAGGTTGCGGGTTCGATCCCTGGCCTTGCTCAGTGGGTTAAGGACCTGGAGTTGCCGTGAGCTGTGCTGTCGGCTGCAGACGCGGCTCGGATCCCACGTTGCTGTGGCTGTGACGAAGGCTGGCAGCTGCAGCTCCTGTTAGACCCCTAGCCTGGGAACCTCCATATGCCGTGGGTGCAGCCCTAGATAAGGCAAAAAGACAAAAAAAAAAGCATCAGTGGGAATGATGCCTTATGGAAAACTTTAAATCGGTCCTACAAAACAAAGCTGGGGGATTCCTTTTCCAGTTCTCACCTTGGAACTTTAGGGAATACATTTTTATCCTGCTGCAGAGATTTTATGATGCAAGAAAACAGCATGGGGATGGATGTCTGAAACCAGCTCCACTGGCTGCCTAAGTGTGAGCCTGTCATGGAACCCTGGGCCCATAGCGACTGCCTCTTCTGCAGACCCGAGCCCCACGGCTCTTCCTCCTCTGTCATCTGCCAGTTTTAAAGGACTCCATGCCCTCATTTAAGCTGCAAAAACTATTTATGTCTCTTTCTAATGTTTCTATGGTTGTGGAACCAAGTCCCCCACCTCCCCAGTACAAAGGCCCCTCCCTGTCCTCTGCCCCTTGTGTATATGAGTACTGACGTGTGGCCAGCACAATTCCATGAACTAGCCTTAAGACAATGGAATTAATACTAATGCTCATAATAATCTCTATCTTTGTAGGCATAAAATATAGCTTGCTCTGCCCATATATGCAAACAAGCAACTAAAACTGTCAGCAAGCAGTAGGTTAAGGATCCAGCGTTGCTGTGAGCTGTGGTGTAGCTACCTGGGAACCCCCATATGCCACGGGTGCAGCCCTAACCAAAAAAAAAAAGAGAGAGAAACAAAAAAATAAATAAAATTGTCAGCAAGGAGATATTACAGGACCATGTCAGGATCTTCCACTCTGAGAATACAGTGCCCAATGCTAGCATGAAGATACCTTCACCCACAATCCTACAGAAATGGAATGATGTTCTGACAAGTGAGGATTAATAAGCAGCTTTTGGCAGGAAAAGCTCTTTGCAGTAAACACCTCTCTGCAGGAGGCCCCTTTGTCCTGACACTAACCTTAAACCAGGCACCCCCATGCTCCGCTCATCGCCGGTCCAAACACACCTTTCACATCTTTTGATCACACCATACCTCGCCTAACACGCTGGCTCTTTCCATAGGTCAGAGAAGTAGAAATGAAGAGTAAGTAATGAACAAATGACCAGATCTCCTCCCTAGCATCCCCTTCAGTAATCTCACAAGAACAAACTGAGTGAACAAGACAGCATCTTAAGAAAGATCACAGAGAGTGACGAGCCTGCTCGTAGTGGGGGACGGCGACCACTCTGACCCCCATCTCCATGATTAACTGAGATCATCTCTGTTTTCCTTTAAAAATTTTCATGGCCGAGCAGAACTTTCAAAGTTGGTTTTGGGGGACACCTAGGCCACCATCTCCGCAGGTTGCTGGTACTCTGATTAAAGGCAACCTTCCTTTCTACCAACATCTCTCTCTCTCTCCAGTACTGATTTTTCTTTCTTTTCCTTTTTTTTCTTTGTTTTGCTGCACCTGTGGTATGCAGAAGTTCCCAGACTAGGGACTGAACCCACGAGGCAGCAGTGACCCGAGCCCCAGCAGTGACAACACCAGATCCTTAACCTAGCGCGTCACCAGGGAACTCCCTCGAGTACTGATTTTTCGAGCTGTGAGCAGCTGGACCTGACTGAGTAACAATTCCCTTTAGGCTCTAATACTTAAACCTAAAAGGACTTTCCGCCCTACTTTCCAGGGACTAGCAAAAGGAAAGGAGGTCATTACATGCTTCTGTTTCCCTTTTCTCTTGCTATTCTCCGACACAACGAAAACTGCCTTCAAGGAGAGCCTTCCTTCATTTAAGACTAGAAAAACCCAAATCCTGACATTTTAGCAAGTTGTATAAGAAAAAACCTTACAAATAAAAAAAAAACTTTTTTCTTCATGTTATGCTTTCTTTAAAGTAGACTGAAAAAGAACCTAAACTGTAGCATGCGACCTGGTCCTGCACCCTCAAAAGAATACGTGACTTGGACAAGTTACACAGCTCTTGAGCCTCTGATTTTTTTTATTTTTAAGGAAAGGAGGAATTCCATTCTTACAGATATGTGTTGCAGACAGTCTTCATAGGAATAATTAATTATAGAGAGAAAAATAACTTTATAGCAAGGAAATCTGATGACCTGCCTGAACAAGTAATCAAAATTTTTTAATCCTACTGGTCAGGGACAGGGGACACCATGGCACAGCCAACGGCTTCTTTGTGGTGCTCCCACGAAATGCATCACCCCACAATAAACACAGAGAAACAGCACTCAAACTCCCATGGAGGGACGGTCTACAAAATGATGGCCCACCCATCACAGAAGCGCCACCATCTTTGAAAGGCTGAAGAACCAGTTTTTTGGTTTTGTTTTGTTTTGTTTTGTTTTTTGTCTTTTTGCCTTTTCTAGGGCCGCACCCGCAGCATATGGAGGTTCCCAGGCTAGGGGTTTAACAGGAGCTGTAGCTGCCGGCCTTCGCCACAGCCACAGCAACGCGGGATCCGAGCCGCCTCTGTAACCTACACCACAGCTCACGGCAACCCGGATCCTTAACCCACTGAGCGAGGCCAGGGATTGAACCCGCAACCTCATGGTTCCTAGTCAGATTTGTTAACCACTGAGCCACGATGAGAACTCCTGAAGAACCACTTCTGATTAAAGGAGAAGAAAATGACAGAACAGGAAAAGACAGGTTGTTGCCATAGACTGGGTCTCGGGCCAGGAAGAGGAAGGGTTACTCTGTGTATGTGTATTCTTTAGCTATAACTGTCATTATTAGGGCAACTGATGACTTTTAAATAAGTTTTGTAGATTACACAGTAGTGTTGCAAGATGTTCAGTCACCATGGCACGCTTGCTGGCCCCTCCATTCTCTGTCCTCAGCAACTTCACAGGCTCTTCGACTCTTTCCATTGAGGTAAGACTCTTTCCACTTAAGCTGAGGTCAGTTTTAAAAGCTGACATTCTGGAGTTCATCCCAGAGAGAACACACCGTGTGAACAAGACAGCATCTAAAGAAAGATCAGGAGGAATGACAAGCCTGCACACAGTAGGGGATGCAAGGACTCTAACCGCCTACCTCAGTGATTAGTGAGATCACTTCCCTCCTTCCCTTTAAAAGCTTTCATAGCCAAGAAGAACGTTTGGAGGTGGTTTTTGTGGGGCTGCTGAGCCTAGCATCTCCACGAGTTGCCTGCATCCTGATTAAAAGCAACTGTCCTTTCAGCCAACATTTGTCTCTCTTTCGAGAACTGATTTTTCTTCCTTTCTTTTTTGACCGCGCCCATGGCATACGGATACCCAGGCCAGAGATCAAGCCCATGCCACAGCAGTGACCCAAGCCACTGCAGCGACAACACTAGGTCCTTAACCCACTGCGCCACCCTTGAATATTGATTTTTTTTTTTTAAGCAGTGAGTAGCTAGACCTGATTTGATAACATAGTTGGATAATATTTCTATATAATAAGGGGTGAAAATGTGGAGGAAGGCGTTCCCGTCATGGTGCAGCGGAAACAAATCCGACTAGGAACCATGAGGTTGCGGGTTCGATCCCTGGCCTCACACAAGGGGTTAGGGATCCAGTCTGGCATAGGTCACAGATGCAGCTTGGATCTGGATTGCTGTGGCTGTGGTGTAGGCCAGCAGCTGCAGCTCCTATTTGACCCCTAGACTGGAAACTTCCGTATGTCACAAGTGCATCTATAAAACAAACAAACAAACAAACAAAAACCCCTCTAAATTGATAGATCTAGATTCTTACTTTGGGTAGCACTGCATAGTTTTCTTTATTTTAGGCAGGTCTCTGAGAGAGGGGTGGCCCCTCACAGGTCTTCCTCATCCTTTCATCCTTTTCTCTTATGGCCTGTGACTCCTTATATCAGCTGACACAGAAGGCAATGACTGGGAGGGGGCTGCTGGCTGTGAGCAAGCAGATGGTCTAATCGGGGGCAGCAACTGGGCCAAACAAAACGGCCAAAGGCAGCCGGCACTGTTATTCACGGAGGGACCCCACAGAGGCCGTCTTTCTCTGGGTGTTTAGGAAGTCTCTAATGATTGTCTCTGAGAAAGACGGCCAGCACCTAGGATGCAGATCAGGGTGGTACTTGGAAGAAGCTGTGGGAATAAAGCCAGACTAGAAGAGAAGTGGGTTATGAATTCCTTTGAGAGACCAAGAGGGCTGAGGTCGCAAGTCCAAGGTCAGCTATCATTAAAGCAATGATGTAGCAGGATGGGTCATGGTCTCTTTGGGGCGTTTGTCTAGGGCTGAGAACAATGAAGGATTGGAAATACGGGGTCATGGTAGTGGGCCTTTTTCTAGCCAGGGAGGGCTCCTGCAACAATGCTGCAAGGGCCCTAGAGCAGGGATTGAGATAAGAGAGAGGCAGTAAAGGATCCAAAATGATATTTCATGAAAGCCTAGAGATGGGGAGAACTTTGGGGGAAGGTGCACATTTTCACACCCTCTAGGACCTGGTCCTGATTCTGCACAGGCCTGAAGACGTGAGTTGGTTCTGGCAGAAGTCCAAGCCTGTGTCCATTGTTCATCAGGGCACAGGTTCCTCTCTGTGCCAAAGTGAGGAAGGCACACAGCGGTCTCCCTGTGGCAAGGGTGCCTCGCATTCCTGGATATGTCAGTTAGAGCCACATAGTAGGGAGACTGTGTCTTTTGAGGACAAGCACCTTGTCGGGGTGGCAACCTCCCTTCTGTCTGACCTGACCCCACAGTCCATCAGTGAAGCATTGCATTTTCCCTTTCTCTACCGACTTCCCACATTAAAGGGGCATTCACTCTTCTCCTCTTTTCTCTTTATGCACCCAGCCAGCGATCCAACCTGTTACACTATGTGAGTTGTCATTCCTTCTTCTAAGGAATGTCAACTTTTTTTTTTCTTTTTAGGCTGCACCTGCAGCATATGGAAGTTCCTGGGCCAGGAGCTGTAGCTGCTGGTCTTCACCACAGCCACAGCAATGCCAGATCCAAGTCACATCTTTGATCTACAACACAACTCAAGGCAATGCCTGATCCTTAACCCACTGAGCAAGGCTAGGGATTGAACTCATATCCTCGTGGAGATGCTGGACTCAGCAGCCCCACAAAAAGCACCTCCAAACGTTCTTCTTGGCCATGAAAGCTTTTAAAGGGAAGGAGGGAAGCGATCTCGCTAATCACTGAGGTAGGCGGTTAGAGTCTACTGTGTGCAGGCTTGTCATTCCTCCTGATTTTTCTTTAGATGTTGTCTTGTTCACACGGTGTGTTCTTGCACGATTACTGAAGGGGAAGCTAGGAAAGACATCTGACTATCTGTTCATTACTTACTCTTCATTTCTACTTCTGTGATCTATGGAAAGAGCCAACAAGTTAGGTGAGGTATGGTGTGATCAAAAGATTTGAAAGGTGTGCTTGGGCCGGCGATGACTGCCTGGCTTAATTAAGGTTAGTGACAATACAAAGGGATTTCCTGCAAAGAGCTCTTTCCTGCCAAACGCTGCTTACGAGCATACCAGGAGAAATGCAGGGTACTTCTGCTGATTTCATCTCGCAAGGAGGGGAGATGGCTTCATGGGAATGTGCAGGAAGTCTGAAGTAGGGACATATGAGGAGACAGCCTTTGGTGGTGGCCAGAAAGATTACCAACAGCAGAGGCGAGCACACATCTTAATGAGTTATGCACCAGTTCATAAGCCCTTAAAACTGGAGTTGCTGCAAACGTTTCTAAAATTTGCACCCATATACAATGGCATGTTATTTTCATAAGCTGAAGCTTTTCAAAAATCATTACTTGTATTCCTTTTTTTCTTTTTCTTTTTTTTTTTTCTACTTTCTAGGTCCTAGAAGTCCTGAAGAACAAAGTGTTATGTTCGGCACTTTAACAGCTTCTGACACACACGTGTTTGGAGAGATGCTCATTTGAAATACCAGTATCTGGCTCTCAAATCTGAGATAGAATGGTTAGCTTTAGCTAACTGGAAGCAGCAATGATGATCTGGAGCAGAAAGCAGTGCTGGCATTAAGTAAAAGGCATCTAACTGAATGTCAGGACAGACAGCCATTTCCTATTATGTAGTGAAATCACACAAAGGGGAAATGTTCTTACCATGTGTCTGTTTTTCAGGCTTTAACATACCGGATATAAATGCTACATCCTAGGTCTCTCAGTGTATACCAAAAAATAAAACCACAAGAAACGTTATCAATTGAAAGAGGCAACCATTGTTTTTTACCACTTTCTTTGCCATAAACCATTCCTGTGAAAACCTGTACATTTACAGAAGTATAAAGTCATAACATTTTTGAGTTTCCTTCTCAGCTTCTTCCAAAGGACATCTTCACACACTGACTCACACTTAAACATCATCTTTAATTTTAGGATTGAACCTCATGGATGAATTCTGCGTATGTGTGCAAACATTCGCTCTGGATGTAACTCACCATCTAGATCTCACATTTTAACCTAATTCTGTCACTGAAGGGGAACCAGCTCCTGGTTATTCCTGATAAAGAGCAAAACAGGTGGGTGAGAGTAAAAGGTGTCTTTTATCCGCATTCACTCCTGTGCTTTTTAATATTCTGTATGTACATTTAATTGAGCCAGTCTGAGCTCTTGAAAGGCATTCAGGAGCTTGGGAGAGCCTCCAGTGTAGCACTAGACACATGTGAGCAAATAGTAAATCATTTTAGATGATTAACGTTTGTGGTCATTATCATTAAAATACTAGGTGTCCAAAGCCAGGAAGTGATCTAAGTGTGTGTGTGTGTGTGTGTGTGTAAAATACACATATGCATATTAATTTTTTACCTTGGTATTTTCTCAAAAGTAAATAAAATGGGGGGGTCATTGGAATTTCCTTAAAGGGGCTACTGAACATCAGCTAAATCAATCCTGATATTTAAAATGTGGGATCACAGTCATTTTGGAAATGTTGAAATAACAGATGGAACGTGGAATTTTGTAACTGGACTGAACTGACGCATCATCTTCAGTTAGCCTGTCCCCAGCTGACAGCTAGTTTCAGAGACATGACAAAAAGCAAGGAATGTTTATACAAGAACAGAGCAGCCTGGAAGGGCTGCCCTCTCCTCTCATCCTTATAGTCCCCTGACCACCCCCACCCTCATTAAAGGCTAGCGTGCTATGGGAACTCCCCATCCCTCACCCCCACCACCTGGCTCTCCACTGGGGGGCAAGATCTCTGGTTTCCTGCATGTGAGCTCATGTGGGTGAAAAACAGCTCAGGCCTCTGGTGTTTGCGAAATCCAATTTCAAGGAAGTTTAGCTGGGAAAATAATGCTATTCCCTCCGTCCTTTCCTCCAGACTAGAAAGTTGTTTGGGGAAAGCAGCAACCCAGGCACTAGTTTCAGTGCCCTAGTGGCAGCCGGGGAACAAATTAACTCAGGAGGCGAAAGCACGGCATTGGCTCTTTCCTGACTCTAGGGTATCATGTAGGTAAACAGACTTCGGGACTCAAGATCCAGAAATGGGTTGACCTGGGAGGAGGTGAGGATGGCTGGGGACCTTCTCCTGATGGGCCCTGCTAGATCCCCTACCATTGCCTATGTTCTGCTGAAGCCGCTAGCTCAGCGTGTCACCTGGTCATACTTACTTCAGAGCCCGGAAGCTTTAGTCAATGAGAAGACCCTGCCCTGTGGCACTACTTGCTGGGCTGGGAGAAGCCACAGTCACAAGTGACCACGGGTGCTGGCTTGCCCTTTGCCTGGCCTGGTGCTACAGCATTGACACAAGTGACTAGTTCACCCTCACCAGGTCCCACTGAGACGACAAATACCATCTTTTTCTCCCCGTTGAGGAAACACTGAGTTTGTGGTCTTGAGTCACTCCCAGAGCCCGCTGAGGCGGCCTTGAGTCAGTCCCAGAGTCCGTTGTCCAAGCTCACGCTGCTAAGGAGAGATGGAACTTAGCCCTGACTGCAGAAGCTGGACTCTGGGGCTGCCTGGCAGGCCACGCAGCACCCCCTGGGCACCTTGTCGCAGGGATGCAGCGAGTGGTCCGTGCACTCTTCCGGGAGTCAGATACACTTGCGCGCCTCCTCCCAGGAGCTGACAGGAGCTTAGCGTCCTTGAGGCAAACTGAACACTCCCAGCATCATCTTCTCGGCAGGGGGGGTGGGGGGACCTCATTTGGGCAGAAATGGACTGTCCCTTGTGTAGTAGCTGCAGGGAGAGCCTTGTCTGGGCAGGAATCGCTTATTGAGACTCTGACACAGCCACGGGCCCAGGGGAGAGGCCCTCCTCCAGGCCATGAGCCCAGGTATGACAGTGCTGCAGGGCCTGTCACTCTCCGCTGGCATTTCATGTTAATCAAGTCTCCTCTTGGTACTATCTCACTGAAGCAAGCAGACTTTCTGAGACGAGGATTCCCAGGTAAAACAGTTTTCAGTTTTCTTACAGGGCTCTGGGCAAAGGGATCCTAGTTTTTCTTGCACGAGACACCAGTTTCCTCAGAACCTCCTTTCTGTCCCTTCTCGGAATCGCCCTCCCCAGGCTGCCTGAGGAAAAGCAACAGGGTCTGGATCTCTCCTGCTTTCACCGCCTCCCACCCCCGCAACCAAATCAGATAAACACTCCTGGACCACAGTGGCTGCCTCAGCCTTTGCCCTGGATGTCACCTCCTCTGTCCAGGTTAGAAGTGTCTGGTGAAACACGGATGGACCTAGAGATTCTCATACCAAGTGAAGTAAGTCAGAAAGAGAAGGACAAACTATTACATTTAGAATGGACAAGCAATGAATACTGCTGTATTCAGTCTCCTGGGATAGGCCATAATGGAAAAGGATATATGAAAGAATGTATATGTATGTATGACTGAGTCGCTTTGCTATACATCAAATTGGCATGACGCTGTAAATCTTTAATATATATACTTTTTAATAAATGTACTTTAATATATATATATAGAAAAAGAAGTAGTATCTGGTGAGCCCTTCAGCGTTTGCTCCCCCTTTTTTTTTAAATTTTTTTACTAGGGGATATCTTTTTTTGTTTTGTCTTTTTTGTCATTTTAGGGCCGCACTCGCGACATGTGGAGGTTCCCAGGCTAGGGGTCTAATCGGAGCTGTAGCCACTGGCCTACACCGCAGCCACAGCAACGCAGGATCCAAGCCGCGTCTGCGACCTACACCACAGCTCACGGCAAGGCCGGATCGTTAACCCACTGAGCAAGGGTAGGGATCGAACCCGCAACCTCATGGTTCCTAGTCGGATTCGTTAACCACTGAGCCACGACGGGAACTCCAGTGTTTGCTCCCCTTGTGTGTCACTTTTGACTCAGTGCCTCGTGGTCTGGAAATGTTCCAGGTCCACAGGCAGAGTGGCAGGTTCCCTCTGTCCCCAGACCCTAGGACGGGGCTCAGTGTGTGTCAGTCTGTGAGCACTCAAAACCGATGCAGTAAACTGAGAAACAAAGTAGATCAGCTACAGAAGCTTCTAAAAAAGAGAACGCACATGAAGACATTTGTATCAGAACTAAATTGGAGAGCCTGAAGGATTTAGAAAGATGTTCAGATAATCCTGGCGTGCCTTCCCTGGTTTACATAAGCCTCTGCTCTGAATCTCTTACAGAAAGACAGGGTCTAGATGGCGTTTGAAGACAAACATGTACACAAACAGCAGAAATAATTTAATAAACATTCAAAAATTATAATATAACCATTTGACAGAAAGGTGTGCAAAAAGTTTATATGGGAATGCTTCTAGGGAGTACGTCTATCAATAAAGACACTTTCCCTTTTATTTTATATTTTATTATATTTTTAACCAAGAGGATAGACCACAACTGTTTGTTTCCTCGGCTTCAAATGAGAATTTACATGATCCTGGCTAATATCTAATTGCATTGTTTATCCAAGCTTTTGTTTTGTCTTAATTTGATTACTTGCAACAATAAAGAACTAAATAAATATCTCTTCTTATTAAATTATGTTTTAATTACAGGCCACCGTGGAAAATACTAAAAATCTAATAAATATTGAACATACTGCCAGATAAATGGCTGAGAGGGAGCAAGTACAATAAAAAGGAATATATCTTATTTATAATTACATGACATTTTAGAAAAAGTAGCTCTGGCTGTGAGGGCTTGTCCTCTGGGGTGAGTGGGCACTCGAATGCCAATGCAACCTCAGGCAGGCCTGGCTCTGTCTGGGGAATCTTTGTGAAGTGGGGCCAGCCTGTGGCCAGGAAGTCTCTGAGATGTCCTGGGAGACCTTAGGGCCTCCCTTCTACCTGGTGCACTTGTCTGTTGCTTTGTCCCCAAACTTGTGGCCACAAAATGAGCTTGCAGTACATCTCATCCACCAGAAGGTGTCACTGCAACTCCTGGATCTAAGAAGGCCTCTGCCTTCCTAAGGAAAACCCCACTTTCAGGAAGTCTCCAGACCCTCCAATCAGGACCCCTGAGAAGTGGTTTGCTGCACTGCAAAACTCTGTAAACTGGGGCTCAGAGCTAGCCCTTCACGGAACTTTGGGGCACCTTAACCCATTAGTTCCACGATCAAGCTGCAATCAGGACCCCCTACATTTTTGCGTGCTTCAAGAAAAATATAAATTTTTTTTTTTTAAATCTTGCTTTAGGATTGGACAGCATTTCACCCATAGTAGGCTCTTGATATATGTGTTTGAATAGGGAATAAATCATATTTATGCGGTACTTTCTCTTTGCATTCCTTAAATGTTCATCCAATGTCTCATTTGTCACCTGTGCTCATACCTCTTTCCTTTTTTGGATCTTAGAGGGATCTGCAGTGAGGGATAAAGGGCTTCAGGCAGACCTGTTAGCTTAGGGCTCAGCTTCCCACCTGGAAGCCCTTTGAAGTGTGTCACTTCTCATCACACCCTCAGGACTTAGTGTGTGCTTTACTACCAAAGGCCAGCCCTTCTCCCCACACTTCCTTTCCCATCTCCATTCAGCCTGATTTGCAGCCCAACAACATTCCCTAGAGCTGGGAAGATCCTTTCCAGCAGAGTAGCTCCTAGAAAGGATTTAGAATTAATCTATACTATTCATTATTCATTTACAATCAATGTTTTTAAATTAAATTTTTCGTTTTTTGTTTTTTTATGCCACTGCATGTGTGGCATATGGAAGTTCCCAGGCTAGGGGTCAAATCAGAGCTGCAGTTGCCAGACTATGCCACAGCCATAGCAACGCAGGATCCGAGCCGTGTCTTCAAACTACACCACAGCTAATGGCAATGCCAGACCCTCAACCCACTGAGCCAGGCCAGGGATCCAACCATCTTCAGGGATACTAGTCGGGTTTGTTACCACTGAGCCACAACGGGAACCCCTAACCTTTTGCTACTTTGGCCATGCCCATGTCATGTGGAAGTTCCTGAGCAAGAGATGGAACCTGTGCCACAACAACAACCCAAACCATAGCAGTGACAATGCCAGACCTTAACCCACTGAGCCGCCAGGGAACTCCTACAATCAACCTTAAGTCCAAGGTGTTGAAGGGCAAAGCTTTTTCAGGGAATAGCGTTTTCACTTGTAACAACAACTGGCAGACAAAGGATGATTATTTTTCAGACTTGGGTGTTTAGTACGTGTTTTCTTGAAAATGACTGAAGAGATTCTATCACTTCTAGGAAAACATCTGACGATATTGTCAATCACAGAGCTGCAAAGAAGTCAAGTTTAGTTGCACACTGAGACCTCCCTCCTACCCCCAATCCTCTCCACTCCAAATCTACCCCAACCCCCAGCTAGCGACATCTTTTTTAAATTGTCACAGAAATCAAAGGTGAAATATAATTTATTATATAGCTGTAAAATTCATTATGGATAATATGCTTTCTTTCTTCCAGTTTTTTTTTTTTCCTTTAGGGTCATACCCATGGCATATAGAGGTACCCAGGCTAGGGGTCGAATCAGAGCTGTAGCCGCTGGCCTGCACCACAGCCTCAGCAATGCCAGATCTGAGCCACGTCTGTGACCTACACCACAGCTTGTGGCAATGCTGGATCCTTAACCCACTGAGCGAGTCCAGGGATCGAACCTTCAATTTCATGGATACTAGTCAGATTCATTTCAACTGAGCCATGAAAGGAACTCTGATTATAGGTAACATGCTTTCTAAATCATCTAAATTCTTTTTTCAAAAAAGTCCTCAGTTTTATCAGGCTGTAAGTCACATACCACAAAGATTACCCTTTAAGAGTGGATAATTCAGTGGTGTTTAGTATATTCACAAATTAATGACCAATACATTGATTACCAATATCTAATCCAGAACATTTTTATCACCAATAGAAACCTTCCCTCTGCCTTTCAGCTATCATGTCTCATTCCTCTCAAACTCCAGCCCCTGGCATCCACTAATTTACTTTTTGTCCCTATGAAATTGTCTATTCTAGATAATTCGTATCAGTGGAATCATATAAATATTTGTCCATTTGTATTTAGTTTTTTTTTTTTTTTTTAGGGCCACACCCATGGCATACAAAAGTTCCCAGGCTAGGGGTTCAATTGGAGCTGAAGCTGCCGGCCTACGCCACAGCCACAGCAACGCTGGATCCATGTCGCGTCTGCAACCTACACCGAAGCTCACTGCAATGCCAGATCTTTAGCCCACTGAGCAAAGCCAGGGATAAAAACCTGCGTCCTCATGGACACTAGTTGGGTTCGCTAACCGCTGAGCCATGACAGGAACTCCTGTATTTAGTTTCTTTCACTTAGTAAAATGTCTTCAAGTTTCATCCATTTTGTAGCATACCTCAGTACTTCATTTCTTTTTATTGCTGAACAATATTCCACTGTGTAGATACAGCACATTTTTTTTATCCATTCATCAGTGGTGGACATTTGGGTTTTTCCACTTTTTGTATATTATGAATAATGCTGTTGTCAGCATTCATGTGTAAGTTTTTGTATGAACAATTATTTTCATTTCTCTTAGGTGCATACCTAGGGATGGAAATGCTGAATCACAGGGTGATTGTATGTTTAGCTGTTTGAGGAACTGCCAAACTGTTTGGCAAAGCAGATGCACAATTTTATGTTCCCACTAGCAATGCACGAGGATTCTGATTTCTCCAAGTCATCGACAACCCTTGTTATGATGTCTTTTGTGATAAAGCCACCCTGGTGGGCCGAAAGTGGTGTCGTGGTTTTGATTTGCATTTCCCTAATGACTAATGATAGTAAGCATGTTTTCCTGTACTAACTGGCTATTGTGGAGAAATGTCTGTTTAGATCCTTTGCCCATCTTTAACTGAACTAATGTTTTTTTATTGTTGAGTTGTACACATACAGGCTCTTTTTCTCCCGATTCTCGTGGTCTGGTCTGTCCCTTTACACACAGGAGACAGGCTCTCACCAGGTTACGGACTAAGGTTCATGAAGCAGCTCCCAGCTGGTGGCAGGTTTTGAAACACAGAAAGAGCAGGAGACACACATGCCGCAAGTCACACTGGGCACCAAAGGAGACAGACCTTTCCTGTGTTAGATGGAATCCCCAATACCCTGGGTGTTCCTGGCACAGCACAGTTTAGCCCTGTTTTTTCTCTCAGAATTATCAACAGCGCTCTTTCCCTCTTAAAGCCATTCCTATGAGAACAAGAAGTCACGTAACACACAAGTCTTAGGTATGAGCAGAGAACTACCAATCAGCAGAAGCCCTTAAAAAAAAAGAAAAAACTCAATATCGTGGGTTGTGCATCACCCAGGCTATGTACAAAAAAAGTAGCAGTGCTGAAAATAGCAGGTGCAGCCCCTGACCTCTAGGAGTTCTTATTTAGTCAATGAAAGTCTTCCATAAAACTGTGGTAGATTAGGAGATTGCGAGAATGGAATCATGCTTAATTTTTGTGTGATTCAATATTTTTAGAGGTTATATGCCATTTAAGTCATTATAAAAATAATGCCTCTACTTCCCTGTGCTGCATAATACACTGTAACCTTGCTGCTTATATATTTCACACATATTAATCTGCACCTCCTCCCCCCTTCCCTCTCCCCCACTGGTAACCACTAGTCTATCCTCTAGATAGACGAGTCTGCTTCCATTTAGTATTATTCATTCATTCATTTATTTAAATTTTTTTTTTTTTTGCCAGACCTGCAGCCTGTGGAAGTTCCCAGGCCAGGGATTGAACCCGTGCCACAGTAGTAACCAGAGCCACAGCAGTGACAAGCAGGGATCCTTAACCCACTGAGCCACCAGAGAACTCCTGCTTTATTATTATTATCTTCGACTCCACATATAAGTGATAATATAGAGTATCTGTCTTTGAGTCACTTAACATAACATAATGCCTCTGAGGTCCATCCACGTATTGCAAACGGCAGCCTTTCATTCTTTTTTCATAGCCGAGTAATAATGGAACCATGCTTTAAATGCATGTGAGACAGTCATCCATGTAACAGAACCCTGCAGTGGCCCTCAGCCAAATGTGAGGTTTCTGCAGTACGTTCTCCGGCTGAGACATGCTGCTACCATCACCCACGAAATATTAGAAAGTATATCAGTATCCTTTAAAGTCTCCTCCTGGTGCCTTCCCAGGCGGCTAACACTCCTGCCTTCCTCCTGCCCCTGAGGACCGCTGGGCTGTCAAGGCCCACCTCCGCACACAGGCAGCACCACCCATCTCGAAGACAGTTCTCGTACAGTGGTGGGGGGTGTCATCGTGGTTCCACTGGAGTGTGAGGGGTGACCCAAGACCCATTCATTAATCACAGTCAAAATGCTGGAGAAGCAAAGATTCAAGGTCATGGTGGGGAGGGCCCTACACCGAAGTCCGTCCTGCTCTGGACGAGCCCCCTGGGGAATAAACCACAAAGGGTAACTGGCTGTCCGTGTCTTGTCGTCAAGAGCTGGGCTCACTGTTCTACTCAGGTTACCTGAGTTAGCCTCCTAGCGTTAACTTGATTTTTCAGACTATGAAACAAACTTAGACATAGTAATTGTCCAGTGTCGTCCAGCTCATCAGCACAAGCTCGGATCTGAAGGTGGAGCCGGCCAGCTACCGCACCCACCCTTTCTCCATCCTTTCAAAAGCACCTGGAGACCTTACAGCACCGGGCAGGGACCTAGGGCCTTAGAGGTGCAGGAGAGGACAGCTGGGTCCTGGGCTCACAGTGTTCGTGGGGGTGGGACAGGCAGGGGACACCGAGAAAAAAATGTGCATGACACTCAGGGAAGATAAAGCAGATTCTGAGGGTGTGGCCTGGGTCCTGTTATACACGGGGGAGTCTGGGGAGGCATCTTGAACGTGGTGAGTTTTCACACTGAGACCTGGGGAGAGAGAAATAGACCTATGTGTGGGGACAGAGGCCTCCGCTCTGAGCGAAGAGCGGATGCAGGGTTCTGAGGCCAGGGTGCCCAGCCTGTGTGGGACACATGAACCCCTGGAGGAGCTGGCAGAGTGGGACGGGAGGTGGAGGAGCCTGGGAGCCTGCGAGGACTTGGCCTTTATGCTGCGGAAGGGAGAGAGCAAATGCTAGCACACAGGTGACCTGCGTGACTGCCCTGATGAGATGGGGTACTCAGGTGGTGGCAAGAGGGAGTTGCCAGCATCTACGCAGAGTCCACCACTGGGCCAGGTGGAAGCTGAGAGGGCACACAGCCCCCGGGGGTGGGGAGGGGGATGCAGCCATTGGGTGTGAGGGAGGGACAGATGTCAAGGACAACTCCAAGGTCTACGAAGACAGTTTTCATTGACTGAGCAAAGAATCGGAAGGGATGCCTTTGGGGTGGCTTGTAGATGTAACCCTGGAGAGACCAGTGGGACAGTCAACCACTGGACCACCCAGTCCCCTCGCCACGCCTCTCTGTCAACAACAGCAACATCAAAGGAGATCCTACAGATGCCAATCACCTACCCAGCGAGCAGGTGTAGGGCCCCTGCCAGGTGCCTCACCCAAGTGGTTTCCTTTATTTCATCCCCACGGCCCTGTGGGTCATTTCTGCTGGGCACATTACCCCCTGCCTCCGTGTCAAGCATGGCGAGGAGTGAAGACACAGAGAACTTTGCCTGGCCTTGATCTTCAGGCTCAAGTGTAGCAATTAAGGGTCAAAACCTGACACTCACGTGTGGCCCATGGTCTTGAGCCAGTGGCCCTCAACACCAGCTTCCTTGTTGGCCATGTGGGATGGTGTGAGCCCCCGTCATAGGTCAGTGGAAAATAATGTCGGGGGTTCCTGGCCCAGAGTGTGTTGTCACTTCTACTCTCATTCTTAGAATTCTGTACAATATGTTTAGTTGTGATTTGAAGACTATCAACCTCCTCGATTTGCCTTGGATTTATGTCTCGAGGGGGTTCCCGGGGTCATTTTTTTCTAGCTTCAGGAAATGTACAAGAGGAACTGGAAAAACCGCTCCCTCCTCCATGCCTGCCTTGAAGTATAACAAGGTGAACTACCCTCTCCCGTGGTCCAGGCTCTCTCACCATCTGTCTTGATTTAGAAGGTGAAAGGTGACAGAGAGATGGAGATTAAATGGCTGGAGGATGGGCAGAGTCCCTACATGCCATGGAATCTTCAAAGGATCTAAGATGATACAAAGAAGAAAAGAAAAAGAAAAACGGAACACTCACGAGTAAGGATACCTGGCTGGTCTAGACCCATGTGTTGTAGCTGCAGAGACGTGTGGACACACGGATCTGGTGGAAAAGAGCAGTTAGGCTTGTCTCTTCTCCCTCAGTGCTCAAGACAGCCCCACCCCGTGTGTCTGCCAACAGGGCTCCTGGATACTTCCTCCCTGGGCTTTGCTCCCTCTGCTGGCAGGTCACCCCGGTCTGTCCCCCAATTCCAGCCCTAGTGTTCTGACAGCCGAACTACCTGGACCACGGGGCCACTGGCTTTCTATATTCACCCAGGAAAGAAGGGCGACCTCTCTCTTCTTTTTAATTTTTGGCCGCACCCACATGGAAGTTCCCGGGCCAGGGATGGAACCTGCGCCACAGCTGCGGAAATGCCGGATCCTAAACCCACTGAGCAAGGCCAGGGATCAAACCTACGTCCTCATGGATGCTGGTCAGGTTAGTTAACTGCTGAGCCACGACGAGAACTCCCAGCCTTACCATTCTTAACTGGCCCTCTAGTCTAGCTCTCCCTGCTTTCTGCTACTCATCAATCTTTCTCAAACACATTGGTTTTCCTGTCTTTTTTTTTTTTTTCCCAAATCAAAAGCCCTCAATATTGAGAAAACAGATTTCCCAGCCTGACACTCCATTCCGGGCACGTCCGTCCCTCCTCTTCACAGCACATTGTTTATGAGCTCCTGGGCATGCTCACCATTTTCTTGGTTCCGCAAACTCCTCCTGCTACAACTGCTTGTTAAATCCTAACTTTATTTTTTATTTTTTTAAAATTTTTTCGGCCACACCCATAGCATCTGGAAGTTCCCAGGCTGGGGATGGAACCCTCACCACTGCAGAGACAACACTGGATCCTTAACCTGCTCCACCACAGTGGGAACTCCTAGATCCTAACTTGAATGACTTACAATGGTCACTGTTCCCTGATTTCCTGTGACAGGAATAACCTCCTCACGTCCCCCACTGTGACACGTCAGGGGAAATTTTACTTCCCTTATTCCCGTTTGCATGATTTTGTGTTAGTATTAGTGGATTACCTGCACATAAGATTAAAGGGAGACAAGCACAGTGGTTAAGAGCATGACGTCTACCACTTGTTTGAGAATCTTAAGTCATGTGACCTGGAGCAAGTTACTTAAGCACCTGGGCCTCAGTGTCCTTATCTGAAAAATGATGAGAACAATGGGCTCTATCACACTGGCATTTCTTAGGGGTTAAATTAATGCATTCATTAATATATGAATGTAATAGTCAAAGTACTCAATAAGTGCTAGCACCTAAACCATGTATATCTCCTGGTTAGATACCTGACTCTCTCAACATCCTTTATATATAAAGGATATAATATATATATGTGTGTGTGCGTGTGTATGTGTAGACATAAATATATGTGTATATACATTATTAAAGTATAGTTGATTTATAGTTTTTGTGACAATTTCTGCTGTACATGATTGTATATGCATGTACATATGTGTGCGTTTGTATGCATATACACACATATGTATATTTATGTGTATATATATATTATTAATAGTTGATTTACAGTGTTGTGACAATTTCTGCTGTATAGCAAAGTGACCTAGTCATACACATATACACACATTCCTTTTCTTCTACTATCTTCCATCCTGGTGTATCCCAAGAGATTGAATATAGTTCCTTCTGCTATACAGCTGGACCTCGTTGCTTATCTATTTTAAATGTAACAGTTTGCATCTACTAACCCCAAACTCCCAGTCCACCCCACTCCCTCCCTGCTCCCTCTTGGCAAACACAAGTCTGCTCTCTATGTCTGTATTTGTTTTGTAAATAAGTTCATTTGTGTCATATTTTAGATTCTACATATAGGTGATATCTTGTGGTATTTGTCTTTCTCTTTCTGGCAGACTTCATTTAGTGTGAGAATCTCCAGTCGCATCCATGTTGCTGTTTAACATCCTTGAAGGTAAGGACCGAGCATGTTGAACGCGTCATGGCAGCAGCGCTGAGATTCTTACGGGTCCCGACAATACCTGGGGTGTATGACACTTATTTACCTCTGCAATCTTTCATTTCAAATTTCAAGGACATCTACCTTTGAACGTTCAAGGACATCTACCTTTGAACGTTCCTGACTCTTAACCATTAACTGTAACTGAAATTTCCAGGTTCAGCTCCAATGTGACAAAAGCTGGGAGGCTGTCACATCTGTCTTGACTGTGACAAAAGTCTGGACTAACTGAAAGTCTGGACTCACTGACTTTTCTTGGACCCATCGGAGAGCGGAGGTCCCAGGGCAATTACCACCCAAAACTCAGCAGAGACGAGGAAATGTGGAGAGTCAAGGTGGAGTCTATTTATCTGGAGGAGAAGTCACTGAAGCCAGAAACTGACAGGAATACTTAAATAACAAATTTGGTTATTGCTGGAGGCTGAATGTCAACTAATAGGAGACTGAAAGCCTTCTGGGCCAACAACCTCTGGGGGCCCCCAACCCTTTCACGTACTTTCCCTCCCTCCATGAGCCCTAACACTTTCTCAAAGTGAAGATCAAGAAAAATCCCTTTTTTCTCTGGCAGGAGATGACTGATGATTGTGAAATCACGTTATGTCACAGCATTTGACATAACAGAGATCTACTCTCGTGGAGAGAAGATTTTACTAGAGCCTTGTCCTGGATGGGAAAGGGGCATTCCTTGCACTCCACCCCCTCTAGCATTCCTGTCTCACCCAAGGAGGTGGGGACAGCGTCAAGAGGGACGAGGGCTTCAAGGTAATAGATTGGGGGCACGGCAGCTGGGGAGGAGGAAGAGTTAGGAGGAAAACACGTCCAACGGGAGGAATCTTGTGAAGGTTCCATCCCGGAAACACAGGCCCACTTAAAGTCTAAGGTAAAATCCTAAGATTACGGAAAGCGCCCCATCCCCAAACAAGAGCTGCAGTATAAGAACAGTGGATCACGGTTGAAAGAGCTACAAGACCCTCTCCCAAAAGGCAACCCCAGGAAGGCCAAAGCAAAAAGAGAAGCAAACACGAGGCCACTGGATGAAAGCTTAGCCTCTAGAACCTACAGCTGCAGCAACCATGACATACCACCCGACTCCAAACCAGATTAATGTAAAGTCTCATTCTAAAGGTATATTTCTGCAACCTGTTAACCAATACGACCGGCCTGGCTTTTGACAAAAGAAGCAGAAGGCATACCAAAAGACAATCAACATATACACACAAAATCATCTGGAGAGACAAAGGCTTCATTCAAAAGAACCATACTCACAGATGCCACAGACGTTGGAATAACCAGACAAGAAATTTAAAAGGACTATGATGACTATGTTCATGGTTCTGACAGGAAAGGTGCCACTTTTTAGCCCTGATTAACTTCCTTGTTCTCAAGTCAGCTCTGTCTGAAATTAAAGATCTAGTCTCTCCTCTGATTCGTGTTCTTATATTTTTCTCCATCCCTTTGATGTTAACTCGTCTATAAGTTTTTATGTTTAAGGTGGGTTTCTCGTTGATGAGCTATGGGTCCTTTTTTTTAAATCTATGCTGACATGTAGAGGTGTTAATTCCCCAGGATGATAAAGCAATCCTAGATGTATGTGTACCTAATAAGTCAACATCAAAATATCTGAGGAAAGACAGAAAGAACTGATTAATAAATCTGCTATTATAGTCAGAGACTTTAACATCCCAGACTCAGTAAATACAGAAAATTACTTAGCTATTCAGTGGCAGGGATAAGACCCAAATCTAAATAAAAAACAATATTTTATCAACCAAATCTAAACAAAAAATAATATTTTATCAGTTGGTAATTTCCCACCTAATCAATATACCTATGATCAAAGAAGGCATCAATTTGTGGTGTGAAATTTCCTAACACATGTTTATAGGAATTGATATAATGTTCAAACATTTTCATATGATTATATAGTCTTTTGAGAGTTCCTGTCTTGGCTCAGCAGAAACTAATCCGACTAGTATCCACAAGGATGTGGGTTTGATCCCTGGCCTTGCTCAGTGGGTCAGGGATCCAGCATTGCTATGAGCTGTGGGGTAGGTCGCAGACAAGGCTTGGATCTCGCATTGCTGTGGCTGTGGCTGTGGCATAGGCCAGCAGCTATAGCTCCGATTGGACTCCTAGCTTGGGAACTTCCATACGCTGCAGGTACAGCCCTAAAAAGAATAAAAAGATTATATAGTCTTCCAAAGGTCAACCGTATATTAAATACTAAATTGAGAGACAGTTTCAGGATTTCCTGCTGTGGTGCAACAGGATTTGTGGTATCTCTGGGGCGCTGGGCACAGGTTCAATCCCCAGCCAGGTGCAGTGGGTTGAGGATTCGCATCTGCAGCATAGGTTGAAACTGGCTCAGATCTGATCCTTGGCCCAGGAACTCCATATGCCCCAGGGAGGCCAAAAAAGAAAAGAAAAAAGAGATCATTTCAGATCTTTAATTCTGTCCAATATTAACTGTTCACTATGAGACTTCTTTCATGAAACGTCTTTAGAAAGATTAGTCGTGGAATGAGAGCTGTAAGAGACACACTAGTGGTTGTATTCATTGATGCTCAAAGTCTGCATGAGACCTGTAAGAATGAACACAAGTCTTCACCTCACATTGCTATGGAAACCTCTCATCTAAACAGGGCCTGAGGGTCGGTCCCAGGTCTCCATCACCCCAAGCACACTAACGCAAGGATGTGCATTATGCCGGAATGAGCCTCATAGATGGAGAACAGAGTGACGTGCTTTACTCCCAGTCTCCTCGGAACAGATCCCCTTGTTTGTAGGCAACGACCTAAAATCCCAGCACGCCAAGTTCAAGGGAGATAAATACGCCCCTTGATGTGAGCTAGGTGTCAAACATAGAACCCCGAAAAGAGGTGCTCCCCATTCTCCACAACTATTTTCCTCTTGATTCAAGTTCAAAAGATATGCATCATTCTCAAACCCACACCCTCTGTCTGGTTGGCATGGCTCCATCAGGAAAGGGCGGAAAAGTAGAGAGTCATCTGATATTCTCCGGGTCTTGGTCAGCCAAAGGGAAGAAATATGCCTGAAAGTACGGAATGTGGTTCACTTGGCGCACTTAAACATTCCTCAAGTCTACTTTCCTGCTCCTATAAAGAAAAACTGGATTGCCTGGCTCTATTCCCAGATAACAGAAATCAATTAAGAATGCACTGTAACTTTCCATCTTCCTTCTTTCCTCCCCTTCTTTCTTCTGGCTAAATAAGTTTGGGATTTATTCGTGAACGATGAGCACTCTTTGAAGGCTTTTAAGAAGAAGGATTCAGAATTCCTGTTTAGGTAGGTCATTTAGTTGAATCCGTGGAGAGTAGATTTTAAATTAGGTGAGAGCGCGAAGGGAATTAATACACACATTCAATATCTACTTAAAATAATATGCATTGGACAGTTATTTGCATTTATGAATGTATTGCCCCTCGGCTACAAATTCACCCTTTTTTAGTTGCTCTGCAATAATAAAGATGGACCCTGTCCACACTCCTTAACAGCTGGCATGGTGTTAAGCAGTTCTTAGCAGAGGCACAGAACGACACAGGGAAAGGGTGGGGCTTCTCCTGGTTAGGGTGTGCTTCTTTGGCCCTCCTTCCTTTCCTGTGGTTTGGTTACCCAACAGTCTCTGGGTAACCTGGCAGCCCTACTTCTGGCCTGCTCACCTTTTTATCCCAGTCCTACTGGAGGGGACACTCTGCAGCTTAAATCTTGTGCTATCCATTCAGTGAGTAGTTCCTGAGGCTTTGACTCCCTCCACCTATCTGCACCCATGCACGAGCCTTGGTCTGTCTGTACCCCACAGGTGCTACACCCATGCATGTGCCTTGGTTCTGCTTGCATCCCACAGGTGTGTCAAGAAACTCCTGATGCAGACACCCGATACCTCAGGTCTCACAATACTTAGTAATTTAGCAGCCCCTAACACACTGACTCACTCTGTGGACCTTCCCACTAGGCTTTGTCAGCTGCATTCAGAACTTTGTTTCCCATTTGAAAATCCCAGCCAAGGTTTTTGCCCACCTGGGTGTGCTGATGTCAACGACCTCTGGCTCAGTTCAGCCCGTAGAACGCTCTTCACCCTCTGGCATGCTGCCACATACCGGCTCTGACAAGGCCCCAGTAGAAGTCTTGCAAAGAGGCTCTGCTTCCACTTTATTTCTCCCTTGAAGACTCTGCCTCGGCCCTTGGTTGTTTACAGGCTTTATTTATTTATTTATTTATTTATTTTTGGAGAATCTTTAGGTTCACAGCAAAATTGAGCAGAAATCACAGAGATTTTCCATGCCTCTTTTTCTTAGAAAGTGTGACTTTGTTAATGGACAAAGTTCCTGAATAGGAACAGCATATGTTCTCATTAATGAGCTAACCACCTACTCAGTCAAACAGCATTCTCCACCCCTCAAACCAGGCATTATGCAGGCTGCGTCATCTTGGGCTGTTGACACGAATGGCTTATCTCGGGCAGCCATGTAAACAAAATAAGTATCTATTAAGCACCTACTGGGAACAGGCAATTAATAGCCCCCAGAAGATATGCTCCCTAATGTACAAAAAAAATCAACAAAAACCAAGTTTTGGGGTAAAATATTGACTACGTGCACAGAAAGAGCAATTTATAACCAAAACGCATGGATAGACTTCCTTCCCAATTACAGTATGGCTTCACTGGCTCAGCAGGAGAAATTATTTGGTTTACAGATTTCTCATTTCCATCTTTTCATGCTGTTAACGTGACAACAAAGCATGAATTCCAGGCACTTTGGGTTTCATCAGTGATGACCTTGATCTTCCTACACCAATTAAACAGGCACATCAGTAGACAAGTGGGATGAAGCCATGGGCATCTTTTCCTAAATGATGGAAAAGCTAAGCTCTCAGACGACACTTCTCCATCCTTTCCCATGTCTATCTATGTACAGGCAGATAAGACAGTTACACCAAGCAATACCATTGTTGGGCACCTGAGAGGGGCAGGGGAGCTTAAAAGGGAAAAGAGACAAGTTTTAGAGTAGACAAACAGGATCTTCGGGATACTTTTGGTAGAAATTCTATGGGCTCAGACAATTCAGAGTATTTTATTGTTGCTTACTGAGTGCACCCCCCGGCTGTTGTTCAGGCGCTTCTGGAACGGTCCCCACACTCTTACTGAGATGGGCTCCCACCCCTGAGCAGAGTGGGGAACAACATAAAGCTTCTTGAAGAGCCCAGAACACAAGCCAGAAGCAGGTGAGTCAGGAGAGGTGCCCAGGGTCCAGGGCTCACCTTGCTCTGGCAGAAGCCCCCGAATCAGGATCCAGGAAGCAGGCTCCCCATTCCTGCTGGGTTCGTTCAGTGGAAAAGGCAAAGCATAGGGGAGAGACGCTCCCGGAATTCCCAGGATCATTTAATAAGTTGACTCTGGACATGTCCACAAGGCTTTGATGAAGAACATGTCAGTTTCTTTGCTGAAAGATGCACACTTCCCTTAGGTATCCCCTGAGAATTAGCATTTTCATATTCCTTTTATTCTGAAAGGTTTAGGGGAGGGAAACTGTCACTTTGTTGGTCCTGCATGCAGGTGCATGGTTTTCAATCATGCACTGAGGAGGCGATGGTCTAAGTACAGATGAAGGTGATAGGAAAAATACTCTAGAATGCCATACTGGGCGTCATGTGCCTTGACATTGGGTTTCTTTAGCTCATAACAGCTCAGATAAAGGCTGGTGTGGTAGAGAAGACCCTGGACTTGGAGAAGCAAGAGCAAGTTCCTTTTATAGCTCTACCACACACCGGCTGTGCGATTCTGCACTGGTGTTTGTCTTTTTTCTTTAAGACTCAGCTTTGTTCATCTGTGAAATGGGGATGGTGGGTGGGAGTGGAGGGCAGAATGTGCTAGCCTGAACACCGACAGGAAACACACACATAGATGAGAGATCGCCACTGGTCTCTGGCCACGCTTGGTGCTCTGCATGGTGTCAGCCAGTGGGAGAACCGAGTGTGTCCTTGGGACGGAGGAAACCGAGTAGAAGCAGGACCCAGTTGCACTGACACAGAGATTTGCTACCTGGCACTTCCTCCACTTCCAAATTAATTACCTTGGGAGAAGGGAGCATTGCCTTTTAAAACTCTGAAAATCAGCCAACTTTCTCTGATGACTCCAGCATCACTGAAACAGCAGTGACATTTCCCTGATAATTTTTCTAGCTCCGAGACAGTTACAGTTGGCACAGGTGTCAAAGATAAAGAGCATATATGTGCCTGCTGTGGTTGTTTATTTAATCCCAAATAGTTTACTGGGGAAAGAGCCATGCCATGGCAGCACACATGTCATACCTCGAGGCCTGGGGACCTCTTTTTGCTCCATCCTTTTCTAATGACCACAAAAATAATAGTTTTAATAATCAAGAGAGCAGACTCAATACCATTCGGCTTTGTCTAAACCCAGTGGGTTGCCTTTGCTCCCCAGGGAGATGCAGGCAGATGACCTCACCGCCCCCACCTCCAACCTCATGCTAGGCTTCCTGAGCTGTGTATGGTGTGGAGAAAACCACGGCCTCTCAGTGTCATTATAAGGATCGAGTGGGCTGATGACTGTAGTTGCTCAGAGCAGTACCTGCCACGCAGTAAATGCACCCATGCAAGTGTTAGACGAAAAGTGAGGATTTCCAGTTTTCAGCATCAAACTCGTGCTCAACACAGCCTAATGCCTCCAACCCCAGCCTGTGAGTGGGTCCAAGTTCCAAGCAGAGAGAAAGGCTGGCCCAGGGCTTCCCTGATTCTCAGCATGGTTCACGCTTTATCTCTAATGTTTCAAAAAGTGAAATACATACACTACATAAAACCACAAAAACACAAGAGGAGGCTAGAGATTTCACTGTTTCTGCTCCCCTAAATAATGTTTTACTATCAAGGCTCTGAATAGGGGAACAAATTTTTTTTTTTGGTCTTTTTGCCTTTTTCTAGGGCCACACCCGTGGCATATGGAGGTTCCCAGGCTAGGGGTCTAATCCAAGCTATACTGCCTGCCTACACCACAGCCACAGCAACGGGGGATCCGAGCTACATCTGCAACCTACACCACAGCTCGCGGCAATGCCGGATCCTTAACCCACTGAGCAAGGCCAGGGATCGGACCTGCAACCTCATCGTTCCTAGTCATTTTCGTTAACCACTGAGCCATGACGGGAACTCCTGGGAACCATTTCAAAGTCAAATAATGTTTTTTTCCCTAAGAAATGAAAGTGATCATTAAATCTCTTCTCTCACTCCCACCTTGTTACCATGATTACATTTCCTCTGGAAAGCCACACCTAAAAACAAAACAAAACAAAAATCCTGACCTGGACAGCAAATACTCAATAGCGTTGTTAACCTAGGGAACCGTTCGTAGCTTAGAGAGCTGTGCAGGCATTTTGAAGCCTTCCGCTGCGTTTCTCAGTGTGATGTTCCAGCCACCCTCCCCTCTTTACCTCCAAAACACATCCCAGAGCAGAAATGCTTGTGTCCTTGAATCTCTGTTCATAAGAACTAATTTTCAAAAGGAAGAGACCACACAAAGATATCTAAGAGAAGAGTGAAAGGTCGCAGGGAAGGAATCTTTTCTTTCTAGCCAAGCGGTCTTTGCTTTGCCTGGTTTCTTTTTTGTGAGGCTGCACCCTTGGCATGCAGAAATTCCCAGGCCAGAGATCAAACTTGCACCACAGAAGTGACAACAGCAGATCCTTAACCCGTTGAGCCGCTAGGGATCCCCTTTTGCATGGATTCTTTCGCATACTCTTCAGCACTGGTTTGTCTGCCCCACGAGTAAGACAGCACTTGTGGGATTAAGTGGGCTGAATGACGGAAAAGGTCTGTCTACTCTACACTGAGGAGGCAGTGGCCATATGATTAGATTCTCAGTCATTGCTCCTTGGGTTCCATCTTCCAATTTGATGTTTGCTTTTTGCAAGATGTGAGAAACTTGAAGGTTTTCTGTCCTTGTTGCTTTTGCAGAATTTGTCTTTGATGGGTCAGACATCCATCTCGGGTTCCTTCAAATCGGCGTGTGTTGAGACTGTCAACCTGGGCAGGGTCAACTGCACCCTGTCGCCATGGTGCTCACGTCAGCTGTCTCTAGTCTTGGTGCGCGTGTGGGCTTGATGGCCAACCGTGGATTGAAAATAAAGGTCTCAGCCCACAGCACGAGCCGCATGCCAGTGCTCTCCCAAAGGTGGGGCAGTTCAGTGAAGTCTGACTTACATCCTTGCTAACCCCCACTGGATCACAGAGAGCTGAACTGGTACTGCACCGATAGGATTTCCCATCAGTTGCCAAAAATGTACGTTTCTGTGTTTGCAGCTTGAGACCTTGATTTCCTTACAGTTTCCTTGAGACCTTGCTCATCCCTGTATCAGGTGATGCCCACGCACATTAGTGAGGGCAACCTTCTTTCCTGTCTGCAGATTCAAACACCAGAAATTACTTTTTTACCAGTTCTCTGGGCATTCCTTGGACCAGTCAAGTGATACATAAAATGAAATCACTCTTCGCTTGGATGACAGCCTTCCTTTTGGAAGCCTTGGACCTGGACATTTGCTTTAAAGGATGCAGAGCCATTGCTGGCATTTCACAGCATCTGCTATTTGGTGATTAATTCATCCCAGAGAGAAAGGACTTTCAAGGAGCAGTGTGGTTCCTTTCCTGCCAAAGCAAAAGGCATGGGAGACCGGCCTCACTTGCCAGGACATTCCAGCTGGCAGAAGGCCCACCTCATTCATTAATGCACTTGGGCAGCAGGCAGGGAACCAGGGAAAGGGCGCTTTTGTCTCAGTTTATTTTAAGACATGCATCCATTTATGAAGCATCTGGATGAGCTGTAAGTACTTGGTTCCACCTCCAGGTCACACCAACAGGGGATTAGAAAGAAATGCATTTGGCTGTACTCTGCATGCTGTATACACAGGAGGAAAGGAGGTATTTGTGGCTCCTAAAAATAAGCCTTTCTGGTTTGTTCCTCTGCAAGGCCAATCAGATGCTGCTGGAGCCCAGTGATGACGAGGCAAAGTGCAGCCTTCCTCCGTACTCAGCCTGCCCTCTTGCCTTTAGCAGGTCAAACTCAAGTGACCGAGAGATGCAGATTGTGCTCTCCCTCCAGGCATATATCCATTTGAGTTAGTTTTTTCATTTTCCTTTTGTAAGTACCCAGAAGTAGAACTGCTGGATCAAATTGGTAGTTCCACTTTTCATTTTTATGAGGAACCTCCATACTGTTTTCCACAGTGGCTGCATTGGTGTACATTTCTACCAACAGGGCACGAGGGTTTCCTTTCCTCCAGGTTCTCATCAGCATCTATGATTTGTCTTTTGATAGCAGCCATGCTGATGGGTGTGAGGGGATGCTCATTGTGGTTTTGATTTGAATTTCCCTGATGCTTAATGAGGCTGAACATCTTTCCATGTACCTATTGGCCATCTGCACGTCATCTTTGGAAAAAAAAAGTCTGTTTAGATCTTCTGCCCATTTTTTAATCAAAAAAAATTTTTTTTTGCTATTGAGTTGTATAAATTCTTTACCTATTTTGGATATTAGTTCCTTATAAGATACAGGATTTGCAAATATTGCCTCCCATTCAGTAGGTTACATTTCTGTTTTTGTTGATAGTTTCCTTTGCTGTGCAGAAGCTTTTTTGGTATATGCAGTTCCTCTTATTTATTTTTGCTTGTGTTGCTTTTGCTTTTAGTGTCAGATTTAAGTCATCACCAAAACCTATGTTAAGGAGCTTACTAAATACGTTTTCTTCTAGGAGTTTAATGGTTTCCTGTCTTCCATTCAAGTTTTTAATCCGTTTTGAGTTATTTTTTGTGTGGTGCCAGAGAATTTGAATTTGGGTAAATTCCATCCTTTTGCATGTGGTTGGCCTGTTTTCACAACACCATGGATTAAAGAGACTTTCCTTGGAGTTCCTGCTGTGGTGCAATAGGATCAGCATCATTCATCTCTGGAGCACTGGGAAACAGGTTCAGTCCCCTGCCTAGCACAGTAGATTAGGGATCTGACATTGCTGCAGCTGTGGCATAGATCACAACTGCAGCTTGGATATGATCCCTGGCCTGGGAACTCCATATGCTGCAGGGTGGCCCAGAGAGATAGAGAGAGAGAGAGAGAGAGAGAGAGAGAGGGAGAGAGAGAGAGAGGAAGGAACTGTCCTTTCTCCATTGTATAATCTTGTCTCCTGTGTCATAAATTAACTGATTGCATATATGTGGGCTTTTTTATAGGCTTTCTCTTCTTTTCCATCAATCCACATGTCTGTTTTTATGCCTTTGCCACATTGTTTGGATGACTGTAACTTTGCAGTATAGACTGAAACCAGCGAGTGTGAAACCTCCAGCTCTGTTCTTCTTGCTCAAGATGGCTTTGGCTATTTCCTTTTTTGGGGGTGTGTGTGGTTTCATACACATTTTAGGATTATTTGTTCTATTTATCTGTAAAAACACTAATGGAATTTTGACAGAGATTGCCTTGAGTCTGCAGATTGCTTTGGGCAGTATGGAAAATTTTTAAATACTGATTCTTTCAATCCATGAGCACAGAATATCTTTTCCATTTATTTGTGTTTTCTTCAAATTCTTTTTTATGGCCATGCTTGCAGCATATGGAAGTTTCCAGGCTAGGGGTGGAATCAGAGATTCAGCTGCTGGCCTATGCCATAGCCACCGCAATACCTGGCAGTATCTGTGACCTATGCTTCAGCAATGCCACAACCTTAACCCGCTGAGCAAAGTAAGAGATCAAACCCGCATTCTCATGGACACTATATTCGGTTCTTAACCCACTGATCCACAATGGGAACTCCTTCTGCAAGTTCCTTCATGAGTGTCTTGCAGTTTTCAACATACAGGTCTTTCACCTCCCTGCTTATTCCTAGGAGAAATTTTCCCTCCTATCTTGTCTTTTCTGAACTTAAAAGGAACTGTAAAATGGGTTTATCCATTACTTCATTTTTTGTATTTCCACTGTAATGTCTATTGAAGAAAGCCATAAAATGTTCTGCCTGAGACTTTATCAGATTTGCCCCGTATGCAATTTTAAAGATAGTCAGTAAATTTAGTTGAATTCTTAGGAGTCAGACTTAAGTACTTATGGTCAATATACTTTTAAATGAACCACCCTACATTCTTCAGCTATATTGCCATATTGACCTTTACTTTAAAGCTCTGTAAGAAAATAAATTTGATCTTTCCTTTTACATGTATCCTTGTACTTAGCATTAGATAGTATCCTTAAGCATTTGTACATGATTACTTGTTAGCTCTAGCTTCAGTCATATGTAAAATATTAGAAAATAAACTACTATGAAAAATTATATCCTGCTATAGTGTCATGAGATAAATATGAATATATTCAAGTAAAAAAATTATCTTTTTATTTTAAAGACATACCACCTGGCTCGAAGATGATATTAAGCCTAAAATTATTGCAAATAAGGTTTGTATTCCTCCAAACAGTAGGCACAGCTCATTAGCATCAAGGTCCTAAGTAAGTCAACCGTTTATCAATTTTTGAGTTCTACAGTATTATAACAAATGGTTATATTGCCCAAGGATTTATCAAAGTTACCAATTTTGTGACATGGTTCCTGTGTAATCAGCTCTAGTGTGGAATCACTCAGGTGGCCCAGACTGAAAGGGTCATCCATTCTCTCTGGCTGGACAGTGAGAGAGAATCAATAATCCATCAATCAATTATAATCAATCCCATGACTGTTTGCTAGAAACCCACATAGGTGAGACATTCCCGGACACGGCATTCACGCGCAAGTCTGTACTCACAGCTGGAGAATATCAGAGGGCAGGAGTGCTCGTCCATGGGGAAGTTGTGCAGCTGCAGCTGGCACTCAGCATTTATGGTGAGCCTGTGGGGGAGCCAAGAGTCACTCTGGTGATCAGCCCAGGCACACCCTAGTAAAGCCCCCAAGAAGGTCAGGGGTGGTCACGTTACCCCAACGTGAGGGCGGGGGAGGGTCAGGGCTGCCACATGGGACTCACTCCTGGCAGGGCACCAGCCATGCAGCGGACCATTTGTTTGTTTTTGTGTTGTGCGACTATTTGGCTTTTAACCATCAGAAGCAGAGAGAACTTCCATTCGTAAAATTCCTGTGTCTGCAAATACAAACGAAGTAAGAGAGGAGACAAATCAAAACACTATGTCCTTGTGTTCCTAGGCCCTTGCTTCCTAGGTCCTTGCTTTCAGTCTGTTGGACTGAATGAAATCCTTCATTTTTTCCCCCTTAATTTTATTGGGAGGATTTATTGAAACAGGCAGATTTGCCAAAACAAGGTAATCCAGGCGTAGGGAAGATTTCGTATTTGGCCAGTTCCTCCTCTTGACTAAGCAGGTGTTGGCTGCACTAAATGAATGTATTGCATCTTTTCAAAGCAGACAGCCCTGGGCTGGTCAGAGTTTCTCTGAAGGATCCCAGGACAAGCCACGTCTCTGTTGGCTTTGCTGAAGCTCACCTTTATCTAGAGTCTCACATTCCTACAAGACTGGTCCTACAAGATTGGTGAGGAAGTTGCTGTTTCAACTCCTGTTCTCCAAATGTGTCTCATCAGCAGAGTTCCCCGTTGTGGTATTTTGTTGTTCTTGTTGTTCCCAGTATGCCAAAATTATTATTTCCCTGAAACTCTGCAGTTCTCTAATATTCTTAATAGACATCTGGGCCACAGGTGCTCATTTACCCTCCAAGTTACAGACTTCTCCTGCTGGCCACACAGATCACCTGCCCTTAAAGGCTTGTGACCGGATGTAGGGGGAGGGAGGCGTCCTCAGGGGCTAGCGGTGGTCATCCTTGAGCCTGGAGGACACGGAACAGGGTCAGAGGTGTCAGTGGAATTTGAATATGAATGCCTTTTTCGGTTTTCAGGAGGAGTCATTCTACGGGCTCCAAGAATCTGGGGCCCAGGAGGAACGTTCTGAGTTGGAAGTGACGTGTGGAGATCCTCGGCTCAGGTATGGCTTTGAATGTCCTAGGAATGGGTGAGCTAAGACAGTAGGAAAGGGGGACGGGAGGGAACGTGGTGCAAAGTCCCGAGGCAGCAGGAGCAGAATGAGCAGAGGCTGCATCAGCAGTGGAGCGGGGGCCACAGGAAGGAGCCCTGAAACCACAAAGCCAGTGACAGCGAGACTGTCAGTCAGGGCTCTGAAGAGGCCTCAGCCACCAGGAAGGTGGTGTCCAGGCAGTGCTGTCCCGATCCCAAGGCTGGGTGACCAGAAGGACTGGATTAGGGGCAGGGTGTCCTATGGCACGTAGTGGCCGTGTGTTCCGTTGCATTCAGATAGCCCCAGCTCGGAGAGTCCTGAGAGACCAGCCCAGGTTCAAACGTGGGTCAGAGTAGTTCTCAGTGGAGACTTTGGGCAGGTGAGTCAGGTCACATCTTTCAAGCACGGCCCCCCTTACCTTGTTGGGTTCCCGGAGGACAGCCTGCCCCCCCAACCCAGGCAGACCCATTACAAGGTAGCTGCCGCTTCCATTAGGGATGCTTCAGGGAATAAACTCTGTGCCCTTTCCTTCCTTGTGATCTTCGATTTGGCTATAATTACATTTGTCACTTAGTACATCAAGACATCTTTATTTTCTATGCTGACTGGACCCCAGGGTTAAGTATATTAACGATGATTTGCACGGCCCACTTCCAGCAGAAATGGGCTCTAACGAAGGGAGGAATTTATTCACTGCAGAGCCTTTGTATGCATTTGCTTTTACACACATAGGATTAAGAAAAACTTCTTCAAGAGGCAGTAGCGTGCTCAACATGAGAAGTGATAGAACGTAGCAACAAAAACAGAGTTCCGTTCCTGCAATGATCCAATTAGAGTCCCCAGGACACAGACCATCAGTGCTTAAAGATCCACCAGCATCTTACCTTAACGTGTAAAGGATTTTCCCATCATTCCAAATTCTGAGGAGCTGGTTGGGGGTGGTGATCCAGTGAGCCTCTGCCGTTTTAGAATTGCGGAAGATCGTATCTGGAATCCATATCAACCCCACCATGTTGCTGTTCAGAGTAAGTATTTTCATCGTGCTGTTGAACCGAAGGCGACTGTCCGTCCAGGTCTGAGCAAAAAAGATGTCAATTTGGTATTCCTGAAACAGAGCAAAAGGAGGGGCGAGACTTTTCTATCAGTGGATTTTCTGCATGCTTCGTTTTATTTCTGAGAAGTCTGGCTTTCCTCACGTTTACAGCCTCACCTGCCCACTTCCCTTTCTGTTAGCGCTTAACACAGCGCCTGGATCAACATGATGAACAATCAGCCAAGGTAACCAACATTGTCAGTCAACAGTGTGGTAACATTTGTGGAAGTGCTCTGTAAACCCTAAATTGTAATAAACACATAGGGTGTGGTAATGGGATCAAGAGGTAGTAGAATATAATTCAGAACACAGATCTGGACCCTCCTATATTCATAAGTCTGGGTGTTGACAGAGAGCAGGACCTACTGAGGCCTCCATTCTCCAATCCACAAAATGGGTAGAAAAGTAATTCCTGTCTCCTAAAGGGATCATACAGCAGGGAATAAACAATTAAATAAAAAGCTCTACTGCCTGGAGTAATAAAACAGATGATCCATAAAGTAGTAGCTTGTCTAATAACCATCATTTTCACTGAAGAGTCTTCTCAAAGAACCCAACCAAATCAAAAAGTCAAAAATAAATGGAGTTCCCACTGTGGCACAGTGGGTTAAGGATCTGGTGTTGCCACAGCTGTGTTGTAGTTTGCAGCTGCAGTTAGGATTCAATCCCTGGCCTGGGAACTTTTATACGCCACGGTGTGGCCAAAAGAAAAAGGCAACGACAAAAAACTAAGGAGTGAATAGCCACCCAAGCCAAATGCTGATTCCAACAGAGGGCTAACAGGGCTCAAATTACTGCTGTAATCAGAAGCCATCCCAGTGTTCACAGCACATGGGACACAGGATGGAGCTGACATCACCATGAGACCCAGAGAAATGTCTTGAGTCTGGACCACCTCAGAGGCTCCTCCTGCGATCACAGTTTAAAGGACTGGCTTTAGGTCCACAGCAAGGAAGATCCAGAAGCAGACTGTTAGAGATCTTATCGTTCGCTTCTGTACAGTTGGTTTTATAAATGAATTACTTTTACAGAGTTCAGTAATTCTCAGCAAGAGTCCCACATTTATCCTTTTGAGTTTCCAGTTAGAAAACTTTTCTGGGACAGGTAGTTCAACTGACCAACCTTGTATTAAAGAGTCCCCTCATTCACCATCTCTCTGTTGCACAACGTTCGGCCCTGCAAACCACGGAAGGCTCAGGACTGTGCCAACAGGAAAACCACCTGCCTTCAGGGAGCTTACAGTCAAGTTAGGGAAGATGGACCTTAAACAAACAACTAAGGTGAAAAAACATGACTTGTTATGTGGTGACGGCTACTATGTTTGGTAAGTGAACACAAGAAAGATTATCGCAGAAGATAACTGGCTGGTTTGAAAGCAGTTATGAAAGTGTGAACTGGGAATGTTGTCTGTCATTCCAGTAGACAAAGAATGTGGTTTGAATTTCTAGTTCCACAAGGACCAAGCCACCAGCCACTGCAGCAGCCTCTTCCCAACCCCTTTTGCCTCCCCCAACACACGATGGTGCCCCATGAGGGGAACTGGGATGGAGAATAAAAGTAAGAATTAGGTGTTTTGGAAACTGGCCCTAAATAGTATATCGAAGCAATAATTTTAATGAACTCAGATTCTAGCATCTTTCCATAAATAGGAAAGCACTACAATCACTGACTTGAGAGGTCTGTTCTTTGAGATTAGTAGTCATCTTTTGACACTTACTACATTTTTTTCCCAGCAAAAAACTACATATCCTGGCTCCTCCTTTACCTCTTCAGAGCAGTTCTGCCAAGCTGAGTGGCTGCCTCCCAGACTTAAGGCCTCAGCAAGATCCCCAAATAATATTTCACTTGCAGCTTTTATGTTTCTCTTCAGTTGAAAAAAAAAAAAAGTAAAGCAAACACAAACCCAGATTTCTGTTTTTTAAATCAATACTTTCATAAGTTCACGTAGAAAGTCACTCAGTGCCTTGATTAAATCTTCTTACGTAGGATATTTAGACCAAAGCAATGTCTAGACCATGCAGAAGAGATGAAATTGTTACCCCACCTCAATTTACACTGGTCCAATGTTATTTTATCCCATGCGTATAACTTCTTATATCACTGAAAGACCACAGCAGCAAATAAATGGGAAAAAACCCAGGTTCTTGTAGGGATGGAAGAAACAAATGCTTCTCATCCCCAACAATAAATCACAGAATCAAGAAATGCTTTGAGTGTTAAAAATCTTGTGGAAGCTCAGCTTTGCAGATAGATCCATTGCTAAAAGTCTCTAAATGGGTTAAGTCATCACCATGCAAAATCTATTTTATTTTGGCCACACACTTGGCATGTGAAATTTCCCAGACCAGGGATCAAATCTGAGCCACTGCAGTGACAATGCTGGATCCTTAACCCGCTAAGCCACAGGGGAACTCCCCATGCAAAAATCTTTAATTGTGCCAATACGGTTCCAGGACAAGAGACTAAGATATGACTTCCACTGAAGGCTGATAGGTCCGAGGTACTTGTCCTTACTTTAAGAGAAAAAGTAAGAATAAGAGCGATATCAAAGGGCTGGGTAGAGGTAGTGGTGTGAAAAGCAAAGGCCAACTGTGTGTTTCGGAGTGGTGTAGAGACAAGATCTATGAATGTGTTTATTGAATGTGTTCATGCACACGTGAACCTGGCCTCGTAGGTAAGAGGCTGGCTAGGTTTTAAGAGTCTTCTATTGCCAAAGGAAACTCAAGTCAGGGAAAGTAGCCTGTGACTTCTTGAGACTTAGATGTACTTTTGCATTCCTATCCGTAATGGGTAGACCGTAGCCCGGAAAAGCTGATTAGACTCCAAAGGAGGCTTATTCTCCAGTGCCGACTTCTCTACTGCCAAAACACCTGATGGAAAGGAAGACTCGTAGACAGTGCAAAGAACCCCCGTGTGGACAGACGTCCACCCCGCTCTGCTGTGTTTACAAATGGTGTGAAGTTCTTTGCCTTCCTCGGCCTTTGATTCCTCCTCTATAAAGTGGGAGATTTAGCTCAGATCAAAAAGATCAACACTTCCAACTCTAACCTTTTGTATTTCCACATCCGTGCCTGGAGTGAGCCCTTTCACTGTCAAAAGTAATTTTTCTGGAGTGGAACTATTTTCATGTCAGGAAAGAGATCATCCCACGACGCCCTGAGGTGGGGCCACGGGGTTCAGGGGGAGTCTCTATTCGGTCACAAATTCCAACTCAGGAGGGTGGAGTGTGGATGGCGCGAGTGGTGCCTGGTGTGGATGTTTTATTGTGTCTACATCTGACTAAATGTTGGAGAAACACTTCCCACCCACAAAGAAATATTTTTATGTCTCTCATAAACTTTCTTTGTAACTGCATTAATCATCTTTCCTTCCTGCAGAGGAAAAAAAAAAAGCATTCTTGCAATATCTATCTAAAATATTTTATATAATTCATAAAGAGCTATGAAATTCATGTGGCTGAAATACTAATAAATATAACGGGTGAAAAATGTGTAAAATCTCCCCGTTGAAACCTTCAGGCTTGTGAAACACCTAGGCTCACAGTTTATTGTAATAACTGGAGAGCTTAATGAGTCCAAATAGGCCATGAGTTCCAGCAGCATGTGGAACATTAACAAAACAGAAGAAAAATAATGATTCTTAGCATTATATCTCTTGAGCAGGATATAGATGGGTCCCAGGCTGAGCAACTGGAATCTATTCCCCGAGGACAGATAACGTCAAGATAAAGATGATGGCAGGAGCAAGGAGGAACTGCATGCTGTTTGGATGAAAGATAGAGACCACCTATTTCTCATTCTTGAGGTCGTGGAGTCCTTCCACACTACACATTTGCAGAAAGGCTCCTTGGGGCTCAGAGAAGGGAGGGGCGCCAGAATGCAGTACATCCTGTCAACTTCCCATAAAACTTTGTGCTAGAACCCATCCTGCCGAAAAGATGCTTGTGCACAGGGGAGGGCCCTGGGTCAGGCCAAATGTGGGCTCAAGGACCGAAGAAGCAAGATGATCAGGCCAGAGGAAGCCCGGAAGGTCTGCCCCCGTACAAGTGATTTAAACCACCTCCAAAGCTCATGCTGCTCTCTTCCTCTCTTGCTCTGTCTGTCTGTCTGTCTGTCCGTGTCTCTGTCTCTCTCTCTCCCCCCACCCCTCACCACAGCCTGCCTGCCTGTGCTTTCTCCACTCCTCTCTTCACTCTTAATAAACACTTATTTGCCTCCCTACCCTCGGTCTCTTCGCCAAATTTTTTATCCAAAGGGACAAGTTCTGGGGACCTATGTCAAGTAGTTAGGGTTCAGCGTTCTCACCCCACAGCCAGCTAAGAACGTTCTAAAGCACCAGAAAGTTATATTCTAATGTGTTTATCCTTTCCTTTCCCTAAGAAGAAGACCAAGTGGAAAAAATGATAGCTTAATAAAGCACAGGGACTTGGAGATGGGAGGTTGCAGGAGACACAATCCCAGGCACAGGCTCTCCCAGGGCCCCAGCACACTGGGACCTCCCCGAGAGGGTGACAGGTAAGTCCATTCCTGTAGCAAGTCACTGACAGTTTTCTTTATAAAGTGGCAATCACAGACCCATGCCAAATTAGAGGCTGTTCAAATGCCTCAACTAACAATATATAACATGTACTGCTGATTAGAATAAAACTGTTTTTCTTTCTTCCTTATCAGATACGGGAGCATAACAGAAATACATATTTTTGGTGTTACTTCCTCAGATTTGTCCTGGGAAACAAGGCTTGACAGTTGGCCTGGCTTCTCCTCCGGAGACCTGCTCCAGCCCTGCCTCCAGATCTGCAGCCTCCAGGGGCCAGGCCTGTCCCGCTCACACCTCTGGGCTCTGCTCTAACACCCCATGGATATTTTCCTCATCCTCCTACTTGCCTGTTTAATATTGCCTCCTTTGAACAGCTGTCCTCCCTCTGGTATTCAGCTACTCATTTACTGCTTTCAGATTAAAATTTTTTTTTCAGATTAAAGCATTCCATTGGAAATTACATTCTGCAATTACCACTGCTACTCAAAAGTACACGAGGGCCACTCGAAGTAGAGAACTAAGTTTACACTCCTTTGCATGATAGGCAGGGCTCTTTGCTTTGTAATCTGAGATGACAGTCTCCTTGCTGAGAAACACACCCCCTACCATAGCTTTCTTGTTCCCTGACATGACAGGACACCCTGTACACACAGCCTTCCTCCCTGCTGCACCTGTGCTGTGCTCAAGCCTGGACGTCCTCTTACCATCTCTCCCATCTCCACTTCTCAGTCCCCTTGCATCTCCCAGCTTCCTGAGGCATCAGTCCTTAGCTTTGCACACTTGGCTGGAGCCTGCCCCCCTTTGTGGTGTTACTCATCACTTGTTTCTCCTGATGTGAATGTCTTGTTTCTTTCATTGGAATGGCTCACGACTGTGCACGCTGAGCAGGTAGAAAGTCACGTGGTCCCCAGATCCCTGTCCATGGTACTTACACTCCCTCTCCCCACCCGGAAAGCATCACCCTTTAAGAACACTTTTTTTTCTTTTCTTCTTTCTTTCTCTTCCTTCCTTCCTTTTCTTTTCTTTCTCTCCCTCCCTCCCTTCCTTCCTTTCTTTTAATATTCTTTAAAAAAATCCAATGTAATATAGTTGATTTACAGTATTGTGTGAGTTTCAGGTGTACAGCAAAGTGTTTCAGTACATATATATATATATATATATATATATATATATATATATATGATATAGTGATTCAGTTTTTATATATATTCTTTTTTTTACATTTTCTTCCATTATAGGTTATTATAAGATACTGAATACAGTTCCCAGTGCCATAGAGTAGGATCTTGTTGTTCATCTATTTTATATTATCCGTTGTATATATTGTAGTGTATATATTTTAATCCCCAATTTATATCCCTCTCTCTCTCTTCTCTTTGGTAACCATAAGTTTGTTTTCTATGTCTGCGAGTCTATCTCCTGTTTTGTAAATAAGTTCATTTATGTTGTTCTCTTTTTAAATTACACATGTAAGTGTTGTAAATCAGACAGAGAAAGACAAGTGTCATACGATAAACTTGTATGTGTGGCAATTTCTTTCTTGACCACCAGAGTGTCCTACCAATTGTCGAAGCTCTGAGGTCTTAATTACATAGCTACCTGTTAAATCATGACTCTAATTCTGTAGCCTGGGCTGGGAGCTAAGGACACACCATAGATAGAAGAGTGCCTGTCACGTAATTTTAAGTGAGAGGTGGCGACTTGGGTCTAGGGGTTCAGCCTCCAAATACCTGAGCCCTTTTGGTCAGTGTCCATCCCAACAGAACCCACTGGGTCCCCAAATAGAGAAGGGTCCTGCTCTCCCTCCTCTCTCTTAGCCCCAGGGCACCTGCTGAGTGTCTCCTTGTGCAGAGCAGACCAGATCACACCCAGCACCCCCAGAGCAGAGTCCCAGGACCCCACTACTCCTCTGCTTCAGCGGATGTACCCACTTTGGTCACCAAATTTTCTTGTCCTCCCATCTTTGCAGGTCAGGAGGCCACAGGGAACTGAATTTCTGTTCCACCCACAATGTTGAAGTCTAGGTCCTTCGTATGACTGCTCTACTACATTCTAAGGGAAAAATCCACACCCTGGTTCCTTTCCAACAATGGGGGAGCCCATCACAGAGATGTGTGTAGGGGAAGCTGAATTGTGTCCCCCTCAGATTTGTATGTCAGCGTCCTAATCCCCAGTGCCTCAGAATGAGACTATACTTGTAGACAGGCCCCTTTGAGAGACGATTAAGTTAAATGAGGTCATGTGGGTGGGCCTTGATCCAATCTGACTAGTGACTTGTTTTTCTTTCTTTATAGCCTCACCTGTGGCATACGGAAGTTCCCACAGCTACTTGGGATCCGAGCCACATCTGTGACCCATATCACAGCTCAAAGCAACGCCAGATCCCTGACCCACTAAGCAAGGTCAGGAATCGAACCCAAGTCCTCATAGATACTAGTTAGGTCTGTTACTGCTGAGCTACAACAGGAACTCCTTATTCCTACATCATTTTTAATTGCATTGTGAAATATATTGTTTGCACTCTAGACATTAGGGCCATTTATCCTTAAGAAATCATTTAGTCATCTTCAAATAGTTCTAATTTTTTTTTGGGTGAGGGACAAACTGGAACCTGGATGCTAAATATTCTCATCAAAATGCATGTATGTATTTGCATAACTATCAGCGTAATCAGGACACAGCAGAGTTCTATCATCGAGCCCCCCACTTCCTTCTGCTGCTTTGTAGTCAGTCTCTTCCCACTCCTAACTCTCCATTAGTTCTCTACCCTTGTAAATTTCATTTTGTTGAGCATGTCATATAAATGCAGAAGTTACCTGGCCAGGGATCAAACCCGAGCCACAGCAGTGACAAAACACTGGATCCTTAACATGCTGTACCACTAGGGAACTCCAGAATATAGCATTTTGGATCTGTGTTTCTTCACTTAAACATAATGCCTTTGACCAATCTGTTATGAATATCAAAATATAACTATTATTCCATTGTAGAAATGTACCAGAGTCTGTTTATCCATTCTCCCACTGGCAGGACATTAGGGTGGTATCTTCTTTGTAATAATTACAAATAAAACAAGTCTAACTATTAATGCACAGGTTTTTATGTGGTAATAAAATTTCGCCACTCTAGCATGAATGCCCAGAACTAGACTGCTGGGTCATACATATGAACAAATTTAAAATTATAAGAAATTTCCAAACTGTTTTTCATTTCCACCAGCAATTTACAAAAGCTCCAATTGTTCCACATTCTCCACAGTCCTTGCTGTTGTCATCATTTAAATTTTTTAAGCATTCTATAGTTAAAATAGTTTAAATAGGTTTGTAGCAGTATTTCATCATGGTTTTAATTTAATTTCCTTAGTACCTAGGGGTGGTGACCGTTTGTTTGTTTGTTTGTTTTTTGCCTTTTAGGGCCACTCTTGTGGCATATGGAAATTTAAATTGGTTTGTAGTAGTTTTTCATCATGGTTTTAATTTAATTTCCTTAGTACCTAAGGGTGGTGACCATTTGTTCGTTTATTTGTTTTTTGCTTTTTAGGGCCACACTTGTGGCATATGGAAGTTCCCAGGCTAGGGGTCAAATCAGAGCTGCAGTTGCTGGCCACAGTCACAGCCACAGCAATGCAGGAGCCAAGCTATGTCTGCAACCTACACTACAGCGTACAGCAATGCCAGATCCTTAACCCACTGAGTGAGGCCAGGGATCGAACCCGCATCCTCATTGTTACTAGTTGGGTTCATTACCGCTGAGCCAAATGGGAACTCCACATGGATGACCATCTTTTAACGCATCTACTTGCCATCTTTATAGCCTCTTTGGTGAAGTGTCCATTCACATGTTTTACCCATTAAAAAAATTTTTTTTCTTACTCTTTAGTTTGAAGAACCCTCTATTTACAGTGAGTATAAGTCTTTTGTCAGTTGGGTGGTTTGCAAATACTCTCTCCCAGCCTGTAGGTTGTTATTTTCATTTGTTCTTTTATGCATCACACTTTTGTTACCATGTTTGAGAACTCATCCCCAAACCCAAGACCTTGCAGGTTTTCTCCTGTATTTTTTATTACAGTTCTACCATTTTGTTTTGTTTTGTTTTTGTCTTTTGTCATTTTAGGGCCGCACCCGCGGCATATGGAGGTTCCCAGGCTAGGGGTCTAACAGGAGCTGTAGCCGCTGGCCTTCGCCACAGCCACAGCAACGCAGGATCCGAGCCGCGTCTGCAACCTACACCACAGCTCACGGCAACGCCGGATCCTTAACCCACTGAGCAAGGCCAGGGATTGAACCCGCAACCTCATAGTTCCTAGTCGGATTCGTTAACCACTGAGCCACGACGGGAACTCCATAAATCTATTTCTTGACTGTCACTTTGTCTCTCACTGAATTCCTTCTGTGTGGAGACATGAAGAAGCTGAACCTCAGTGAATCCAGACACTGAGTGAGGGATTTTAACTTAAAACTGTGGGTTTAAGTTCCAATTTGGGTTTTGGCTGGGTTCCAGTCTCAGCACATAGGTTCTAAACAGGGTTTAGAATGGGTTGAAGTCCCGGCATGTGGGTTCGAGTCCCAATCTGAGTTTTGGCTAGGTTCAGGCCATTAGTGTTGTCAGTTTCAGCCTCTGATTATAACCTACTGATATTAAATAATTGTTTCCCTATAGATAATATCTTATTTTTATCTGGCTGCTTTTAAGTTTTCAATTTTTCTTTAGTGTTTAGCAGTCTGATATTGGTATGTCTTTGCACAGATTTTTGGTGGGGAATGTTTACCCTGTGAAGGTTTGGTCAGCTTTTTAAATCTTTAGGTTTATATCATTTGCCAAAGTTTGGAAATCTTTAATCATTATTTCTTCAATTTTTTTTTTTTTTTTGGCCATGCCTGTGGCATGCAGAAGTTCCCAGGCTAGGGATAGAACCCAAGCCACAGCAGTGACAATGCCAGAAACTTTACCCACTGAGCCACCAAGGAAGTCTCTCCAGTTGTCTTTTTAGCATCACATTATTTCTACTTTCCTTCATCAATGACAAGAATTGTAGATTTTGTTATTTTTCCTATAGGTCTCTATAACTATGTTCTTTTACAACATGTTTCCCTCCGTCGTTAATATTAGATGATTTCTACTGATCTATATGACAGTTTACTAATTTGATCATGTCATATGCATTCAGCTATTGAAGTTACATAGTTATCCAGTGAAGTTTTTGGTATTCATTTTTTTTTTTAATTCCTCAGTTCTACAATGTCCAATTATTTTTCTCTCTATCTTTTATTTCTTTGCTGATAACTTTTAACGTTTTTTAAAAGGGTAATCACAATTGTTTCTTTAAGTATTTTAAAAATACCTGTGACAGTTTTTGCAAAATAATCCCAACATCTGTTTCATATTGGCATGGGAGGCTGTTCATTATCTTTTCTTACAGAAATTGAAATGCTCATGGTTCTTTATGTTCCAAGTTGATTTTAGATTATAGTCTTCATATTTTTTGTGTGTCTTTTTTTTTTTTAGGGCCACACCCATGGCATATGGAGGTTCCCAGGCTAGGGGTCCAATCGGAGCTGTAGCTCCTGGCCTACACCACAGCCACAGCAACACCAGATCTGAGCCATGGCTGCGACCTACACCACAGCTCACGGCAACACCTGATCCTTAACCCACTGAGCAAGGCCAGGGTTGAACCTGCCTCCTCATGGTTGCTAGTCAGATTCGTTTCCACTGAGCCATGATGGGAACTCCATAGTGTTCATATTTTAAATTTTATGTTGTGAGACTCTGAGTCTTTCTTAAATTCAGTTTATTGGTATGCCTGAATCTAATAAAGTGGACGGCATAGCTTTTTCTTTTTATCCTATCTGACAATTTTTGCCTTCAATTGAATTGTTTAATGCACTCATATTTAATGTTATGGATATGTTTGGATTTACATCTGCCATTTGCTTTTTGTTTTCATATCATTCATGTCTTTTTATTCTTCTGTTCCTTGTTTACTTTTGTTTTAACTGCACATTTCATAATGTAATATTTGAGTTTCTGTAATTATTTTTAAATTTTACTTTAAAAAATTACATTCTTAGCTGTTGTTCTTAAATGACTTAAAATAGTCATATTAACTTTTAAAATATATTTCAGATTTATGCTACCTTATTCCAGGGAAATATAGGAACTTTACCCCTACATAGCCCCATCTCCTCTATTTTTTTTTGCTATTATCATTATATGTATAACATTTATAAGTTAAAAGCTCAACACACTGTTATAATTATCTTATATAATGTTATGCATTTTAGGAAAGCTGAAACAAGAAATAAGAGCAAGTATATATCTATAGAGTTTGTATATTAACCATCTTATTTATCATTTCTGATTCTTTTAATTTTTTCCTGTGGATTCAAGATAGCATCTGGTGCTAATAATCTTCCTCCAGTACAGTTTTGATCCCATTCACCTCTTTTGTGCTATTATTAAATAATTACATTTCTACATGCCATAAGCACAACAATGCAATTATATACATATGGTTTTGTAAAACTGCTTTTTAAATCAGTGAAGAGAAGAAATATACAGTTACACTGTCTTTTCTAATTAAACTGACCCTTGAACAACATGATTTTGAACTGTGTGGACCCACACATCCATGCATTTTTTCAATAATAAATACTATAATACTACAAGATCCATGGTTAGTTGAATCTAAGTGCTGAGAAACTGCATGTATAAGAAGGGCTGACCACACTTCATTCATGGATTTTTGACTTCACAAAGGGTTGGCACCTCTAATCCCTGCAATTCTTCAAGGGTCAGTTGTACATAATTGCCCTTACTGTTGCCTTTGTTTTTTCTTGTTGATTTAAATTACAGTCTAGGGTCACTTGCTTACAGACGGACGAATGTCCTTTAGTATTTCTTTCAAGGAGGTCCTATCATCACACCCAGGCCCTTGCTATACATGCTCTATACAGGGTAGGTACTTACAACTGAGGGGTGTAGGGGAGCAAAAAACTTGCCACCCCAAAATGTCTCATTGGCATGTGGATTATTTTGAGCTGAAAACAGTCAAGCCTGCAAAAGACTCAGGAAAAAACTTTGACCTTCCACCTAACTGCCTAAAGAATGTAGGCCGAGAATCTGTTCCAGGAAGGGCGTTACCACCATAGATGACTAGAGCACAAACTAGGTGTGCCGACCAGAAGGAACCCAGCAAAGTCTGTCTGTTAAAGCTCCTCTCAGAGTTCCCATTGTGGCGCAGCAGAAACAAATCCAACCAGTAACCATGAAGAGGCGAGTTCGATCCCTGGCCTTGCTCAGAGGGTGGGGGATCCAGTGATGCCATGACCTGTGGTATAGGCTGGCAGCTATAGCTCCTGGCCTGGGAACCTCCATATGCCCTAGGTGTGGCCCTAAAAAGCCAAAAAAAAAAAAAAAAAGACTCCTCTCTGTGTCTCACCATTTCCACGGGGTCCATTCAACATTTTTTTACCAGAGATTTGCTTTTCTTTTTTTCCCTTTGGCTGCACCCTTGGTATGTGGAAATTCCCAGTCCTGGGATCAAACCTGTGCTACAGCAGTGACAATGCCAGATCCTTATCCACTAAGCCACCAGGGAACTCCCAAAGATTTGCTTTTCCATCTCCATGTGAATTGCCTTCCTCTCCTTTGAGGTTCCAAACCACACTCCACCCCCAACATCCTCTTTTGTCTTTAACCGAAGACAGTATTTAAGGCAAGTGTTCCAGTCATTTTAGCGAGTTACTCAGCTGTCCCGGGTCTCTCCCGTGGATATATTCTTAGACCAGAAGGAAGAATCTGGAAGGAGAAAGGACAGTTTCTTCTTCTCCAAAAGAGGTCAGAGTTTTCTTCTTCATCCAGCCCACATTCACAGGATGAGAATCTACTCCAGGTGTGGCAGTCCAGGAAACTGGGGGCCCTACAACCCCTGCCACAGCTCACCCTTACAGCGAAAGGTCCATGCCAGGAAGGGCAAACCTAGAAGACCAGGGACTACTATTCCGCCCTGTATGAGCTCATCCTGGGGGAAACAGAAGGCCACTGTCCCCACCCCAGTGCCTGGGAAGTGATGTAGGGGTTCTGCCTGGGGAGGAGGGAGGTCATGAGATTGAAGAGGTTCACAGCTCTACCTGAAGGGCGGGAATTATTTCAAATGCCAGCAGCCTGTCTATCCAGGGGGAAACTATAGCCCTAGATGGTGTAAGGAGCTCTTGCAGGAAACTGCCTTCAGCAGGAAGCCTCTTTGTCTTGTCACTTTAGCAGAGCTGTATTGTCACTAACCTTAAACAAGTCACACCCCGCCCCCCATTTTCTGCTCATCTCTAGCCCAAGTACACCTTTCGAATCTTTTGATCACACCGTACGTTGCCTATCCTGTTGGCTCTTTCCATACATCAAAGAAGCAGAAATAAAGAGTAATTAGCAGATGGCCAGATCTCTTCCCCAGTGTTCTCTTCAGTAATCTAGTTAACACACCGTGTGAACAAGACAGCATCTATAGAAAGATCAAGAGGAGTGACAACCTGCACACAGTGGGGGATGGCGACCACTGACCATTCAGACCTCTTATCTCAGTGGTTAACTGAAGTCACTTCCCCTTTTCCTGTTAAAACTTTCATGGCCAAGCAGAATCTTTAGAGATGATTTTTGGGGGACACTGAGTCCACCATCTCCCCAGATTGCCGGCACTCTGATTAAAAACAGTTTTCCAGAAGGAGTTTCCATCATGGCTCAGCAGAAACAAAATCATACTAGTACACATGAGGACGCAGGTTCGATCCTTGGCCTTGCTCAGTGGGTTAAGGATCCGGCGTTGCCATGAGCTGTGGTGTGGGTTGCAGACATGGCTCGGATCCCATGTTGCTCTGGCTGTGGCGTAGACCAATAGCTCCAATTTGACCCCAGGCTTGGGAACCTCCACATGCCGCAGGTGCAGTACCCCCCCCAAAAAAAATTTTTTTTTCCAGTGACCCACTGTATAGCATGGGGTAATCTACTCAGTGCTATGTAATAATCTACAAGAGAAAAAAATCTGTAAAGGAATGGATATATGTATACGTATAACTGATTTGATTTGCTGTACAACTAGAACTAACATAATTCTTCTTCTTTTTTTGTTTTTTTGTCTTTTTAGAAGTGCACCTGCGACATATGGAGATTCCCAGGCTAGGGGCTGAATCAAAGCTGTAGCTGCTGGCCTACACCACAGTCACAGGAATGTGGGATCTGAGCCATGTCTGTAACCCACACCACAGCTCACGGCAATGCTGGATCCTTAACCCACTCACTGAGTGAGGCCAGGGATCAAACCTGTGTCCTCATGAATACTAGTCAGATTCGTTTCTGCTGAGCTATGACAGAAACTCCATAAAACTAACTTAATTCTCTAAGTCAACTAAACTCCAATAAAATTTATTAAAAAAAAAAAAACAGAGACAAACAAACAAAAAGCAATTTTCCTTTCTACCAACACCTGCCTCTCTTTCAGGTATTGATTTTTGAGTGGTCAGCTGCCAGACTTGTGTTCAATAAAAATGGGATTCTGGGGGGAAAGGGGGCGGCCCTATCTTGCTGGCCGAACCTGTCAGAGTACAGTACCTGAATTAGAGCTTCCATAAAGTGAACCTAGAAGTGGGGGTGGGTGGGGAGGATGTGTGGCTCAAATGCCACAAACTCCTGCTGTAACCAAGCAGGATCTAAGGGGCCTTCTCGAGAAAGACCCCTTATCCCGTGTCCTCTGCCTGCCTCCTGTTTTTGTAGAAAAGCTGTAGTCTCCCAGGCCTCCCAAGTCACAAAAGCCAGACTCAAGAATGAATGACTGAAAAAATGTGAACAAAAGTAGCATTTGGGCCAGGAGAACCGGTAAGAATTGAAAGAGTAAATCAGCCACATATAAGTCACAGAATCTTTAGTTCCTCCCTGAAGGACACAGCTAACAGTGTCTGACACAGTCCTGAGCTGTTTTATAGATGCTAAACTCCCCATTAAATGGAAGATATTAACTACTTGATGACCATGAGCATGTAGCCCCCAGGCTTCCTGGAGCCCAAGGATTAGTAACGTGAACCTGTGTCATAGTGCCCAGTTAGCTCACCATCGACCAGTCAGAACTGTGCACGAGCTGATCGCATATCCTGGAATGCCCCTCCCTCACCTTGCCTTTAAAAATGCTTCCCTGAAACCCGCTGGAGAATATGGAGTTTTTGAACATTAACTGCCCCAGACTCTTTGGTGCCTGCAATAAATGCTGCATTTTCCTTCACCACAACCCAGTATCAGTAAATTGGTTTTCTTGTGTGCAGGTGAGCAGACCCAAGTTTGGTTCAAATAACACTATTCTTCTTACTGAGACTTAGGAGATTTCTTGAATGAATGGCTCCCCATTTGCTGCACGTGCTTGGCATAAGCTGGAGAGACTCTATATGATTGTGTGTGTGTGTGTGTGTGTGTGTGTGTGTGTGCGCGCGCGCGCACATGCGCACGTGTGTATGTGAGCATGCACACGCAAGTGTACAAGCATTTAAAATTTTCTCTAGTTGAATAGTTGTTCTGCCAGCAGAAGCTCTGCTGAGCTCCTCATTCCCCAAGACTGGTCTGCATTCCTAATTATCTGCAAATAATGACAGTTGCATTTACTCCTTTTCAACACTTATATTTTCCCTATTTTAGGGCTGGATTCAGGGTGGGTCTATTTCTATTCCACTTTTATGCCTTGTCTAGAGACATTCTGAGTTGCAACCCAAAGTTTGCAGGCTGTGCCAGACCTTCCCTTGGAGGGCGTTGGACTTCAGTATTTGTCCCTAAGCCCTGCAGGGCTGGGCTAGAATTCCTGCTCAGAGTCTTAGTATGTCAACAGCCTCTTCCAAAATGCAGAGGTTCCTTAAAGTAACATGGCTGTAACTGCCCAGGTACTCACTGTGAACTTTCTCTATCCCTTGAATCTTTGTTCCAAAAGATTTCCCAGACATGATCCTAGATTTCTCATACTTTCAAGCAGGATTTTTATATTTTGTTCAGCTTTTGTGGTAATTTTCAGTGAGTTAGTTGTTCTGATCTACCTTATCTGCTATTATCAGAAGTAGAGGTCTAGTGCAAGCTTTTCAGGTGATTACAGAAAATAGAGTTGATTGGCAATCCCACTCCTGGGCATATATCCAGACAAAACTATAATTTAAAAAGATACATGTACCCCTATGTTCACTGCAGCACTATTCATAATAGCCAAGACATGCAAACAACATAAATGTCCAGCAATAGATAAATGGATTAAGAAGATGTGGTACATAGATACAGTGGAATATTACTCAGCCATTAAAAAGAATGAAATAATACCATTTTTAGCAATATGGATGGACCTAGAGATTCTCATACTAAGTGAAGTAAGTCAAAAAAAGAAAGACAAATACCGTACGATTCTACTTATATATGGAGTCTAAAATATGATACAAAGGAACTTATAAAATAGAAACATACTCACAGACATAGAAAATAGACTTGTGTTTGCCAAAGGGGGAAGGTGGGTGAAGGAAGGATTGGGAGTTTGTGTTTAGCAGTTGCAAGCTACTAAATATAGGATGTATAAACAACAAGGTCCTATTCTATAGCACAGGGAACTATACTCAATATCCTGTGATAGACCATGATGGAAAAGAATATTAAAAAAGAGCATATAGATACAGATATATATACACACATATATATAGATATATATGAAACTGAATCACTTTGTTGTATAGCAGAAATTAACGTAACATTGTAAATCAACTCTACATCAATTTGAAAAAAAGAAAATAGAGTCCAACAGGGTTCAAAACCTAATGATTACTAATAAGTTAAATGAGAGAGGGACAGAAAGATACAAGGAATATTTGTAACTACCCACCTCAGGATGGAGTGAAATTAGAAAGGAAGACAAAATAATAATATTTAATTTAGGAGTTCCCATTTGGTTCAGCAGGTTAAGAATCCCACTGCAGTGGTTCTCGTCACTGCAGAGGTACAGGTTTGATTCCTGGCCTGGCACAGTGGCTTAAAGGATTCGGCATTGCTGCAGCTGTGATGTAGGTCGCAGCTGTGGCTCAGATTCAGTCCCTGGGCCAGGAACTTCCATATGCCATGATGCAGCCATAAAATGAAAAAAAAAATTTTTAAAGCTACGCTGCCAATATTTAGGTTAAAATTGACCCTTTTTGATGGGTTTCTCTCTCCACGGTCACTTTGCTTTCAGACTGGTTTTAGAAAATCCCCTTTCTTTCACTATGAATGGGACTCCTTCACCCAGAATTTCCTCAGGGTTGGGTGAACTGGTGTCCCAGAACCTGGCTGTCCCTGTATTTGTCCTTTTTTAGAGCAGCACACCAGGCTGGGCCTTCATCTCTGGGCACCTACTTTGTCCTCACTGGCTGCACTGAAAGTAAGTCTTCTCCATTCTGAAGCAACTACTATTGAATATTTTCTTATTATAAAAAACAATAGAGTTTCCACTGTGGCACAATTGGTTAAGAATCTGACTGCAATGGCTCAGGTTGCTACAGAGGTGAAGGTTCAATTCCCAACCCTGTGAAGTGGGTTAAGGATCTGGCTTGCTGCAGCTGTGGCGTAGATCAAAGCTGTGGTCTGGATTCAATCCCTGGCCCAGGAACTTCCATATGCTCCGGGGGTGGCCATTAAAATATATATATATATATATACCAGGATATTGGGGGACTACTGTAGTGACTGACAAATTGGAATTATTAATAAAAGATTTTACAGACTCCAGAGTCAGAAGTGAAGGAAGGCAGTGAAGACAGGGTATTTAGAGAAGTGGCCATCAAAATTAGCTGGGAGGCTTGTTGGGGCCCAGAGCCCCACACCCAGAGTGTTTGTTACAGTAATTCTTTGAGTGGGACCTGAGAATTTGCATTTCTAAAACTTCCCAGTGGATGCAGATGCTGCTGGACCAGAGGACAAGCCCTTGAGAGCCTCTTTGTTAGAAAAATTGAACAGAAAATTACATTGTGGACAACTGTATAAAACTGAGTGATAGGAGTTCCTGGTAGCTCAGCAGGTTAAGTATCCAGCGTTGTCACTGCCGTGGCTCAGGTGGCTGCTGCGGTGTCGATTCAACAGATTCGATCCCTGGCCCGGGTACTTCCCTGTGCTGTGGATGTGGCCACAAAATAATAATAATAATGAAAATAAAATTGAGGGATACAAAAGACAATGGGATACAAAGAGGGACCTGGGTTCTGGTCCTCACCTGTCATTTCCTGGCCATGTGAGAGTGTCAAGATGGGATACTCTTCTTTAAGATACTGGCTTAGCTAAGCCCCTCACATACTGCCTACTCCATGAGGCCAAGAAGGAAAATATCACCTGCCACACCAGTAAACAAAGGATGTCACAGTCATCAGCGTCGCAGCCATCTTTAAGGGTGGCCCCAAGGAACTCCGGAAGGAAACAAAGAACACCTGCCATCTCGCAGTCACCAGACCGCAGCCACTCCCAGCTGTGCACCCCGAGGAAGCTCAGGATGTGAAAACATAGGATGCTGGCTCCAGACAGCTGAGGTGCATATCAAAGGAATGATTTCCGGTGAGGCCAGACCCCCGGATCTTCCCATACAAAGAAAAGCACTAACTTCCTTAACTGGAGATATCTGGTTTTCTTTTTTAACTATAGTCCTTTGTTCAGACTACCTGCTCTTTGTTGCAAAACTCATATATCCTGGCTCCTCCCTCACCTCCTTGGAGCAGTTTTCTCAGGGTTAACTTGAGATGCTGCCTCCTGGGCTTGAAGTCCTTAGTTTGTGCACTGAATAAAGCACAACTCTCAGTGACAGGCTATGCATATTTTTTTAGTCAACATTCTATCGTGAAGGGCCTTCACACCATCATCCTGTTCGTTTTGCTTCATTTTGCAGCCCTAACCACACGCACGCGCGCGCGCGCGCGCGCACACACACACACACACACACACAATCATTGTCTTATTTATTATCTTTACTTTTTATTGTCTATGTTTTCCCTTGAGAATATAGCTCCACAAAGACAGGGATTCTTGCCTGTTTCAATCACTGGTGTATTTACTCCAAGTACTCAACATAGTATCTGACATATAATAGAGGCTCAATAAACGTGCACATGAATGAATGCCTTTTAACATGTTATTTGCAAATGGAGCAATTCCTAACCCCACGTGCCTTCCAGCGCTCCCATCTCACTGTCTAACTGTTCTTCTCCTTTCCCTCCAGCACTTACCCCCAGTGAGCACACTCTGGTTGCTGCATCAATTACATTTTTCTCTTTGTTATCAGATCCTTATTACATAAATCTTTTCGGTTTCCCTTTACACCTTCTAAATCTAATTCTATTTACATCACTTCTCTCATGTCTACTTATTCTATACCTGGCACTCGTCCCCCTGACAGTCTTTAGTGCGAATTGATTAAGGGAATTTTCTCTGAATTTTGCAACTAAAAAAAAAACAGCAACATTCGTAGCAGTCAGTAATCCTTTCGTTTCAGGAAGTGTCAGTCATCCAGATTCACAGCATTACCCCTGGACCTTAGTGACATTTTCAGTGACTGCTGTTTCCACTCCTTACACGCTTGAAACCATTAGTTCAGGATCAGAGGTTTTTGTATTTCTGCTCCTGTAAAATTATTAATGACTAATATCAATATTATTAGGTAAAGTGTAGTCTACCCACAGTGGTAAATCTCTCTGTTGCTATGGAAATAGCCCCGATTTCCTTTCCCTTTGTCCCTTCTCTGAAAGCACTTCTGTTTGCTGCTGTTATAGAAATAGACTGCATCCAGTAGCTATAGTAACAGCTCGCAGAAAGTTGATTTTCACATTGTTGCTTCTCCCCCACTTCTGCCCACCAGGCCACAGTCCTTAATTCAGTTAACTGCAATGGATTATTACTGAGGAAACAATTAGGGTCAGATAGCCTTTTCCAAGACCAGAGTGCAAATATCTTAAAGACATGCGAAGTGTCAGTTACACAGGGAGGCACAACCTCACCTCTCTCTTTCTCACTTGTACAAAGAGGACAATGCAGAAGGAAGAGCACAGGTTCTTCTCGGTAATGGAGGGCTGTGCATAGCCCGCGGGTCCATATGTGTGCAGTAGAATGAACTGAGGTCAATTTTAAGTCTGCTCCCCAACATACCTACGTGTGTTCTCTTATTCACCTTAAAGGAGTTCAGCAATTTTGAAAAAATTTGGGAAATTACAAAAGGGCATGGCATTCATTTTCCATAGAATGTTTTCATTAACTCAGAAGCTTCTGCAATGAACTGCATAATTCAGTTTTCATCTTGGAGCTAAACAAAAACTGGTGCTTTAAAATAAGCCCATCTGCTGCCATGTTGATTGATTTCACTAGAATTCAATTATACGGTAGAAATCATAGAAGAAAAAGATTTTAATGATTGATGTTGAACACAGAAGCCAAGGTTAAGTTAATATGTTATCCAGGCATAGCACAGATATTAACATGCAAAGCAGTAAGATTCACAAATATGGATAATAAATTTAACATAACATCCTAAAAATATAAACGATAGCTAATGTTGCTTGGAAAGCCATCCTTATCCTGGAATTCAAAGCCATTAACCGTGGATTTGCTTTCATAAGATTGGGTTATGTCTAACTTTAGAATAGTCAGAATAATAAGTTACAGGAGATTGCCAAAAATTCTGAGAATTTTCGTACAAACAGCTTGGCAATGAATACAATACACACACACACACACACACACACACACGTATATATATTTCTGAAACATGTATTAAAATTCTCTGTGAATATCATTCTTTCTATAATTACTGAGGAAAGTGCTATAAGAAAACGGAACTTCTGTTGTTACTGGGGCACCTATAATTCATTGCACAAGTCAACGAACTGTAAATATATTTTCTCATGTTTTCTTAATAACTTTTAAGGATAGTTTTATTTATTTATTTTTATTTTTTGCCTTTTTAGGGCCATACCCATGACACATGGAAGTCCCCAGGCAAGGGGTCGATTAGAGCTGCAGCTGCCAGCCTATGCCACAGCCACAGCAACTCGGGATCTGAGCCGCATCTGCACCACAGCTCATAGCAATGCCGGATCCCCAACCCACTGAGAGAGGCCAGGGATTGAACTCACATCGTCATGGATACTAGCCAGATTAGTTTCCACTGCACCACAATGGGAACTCCCAGTTTTTCCTATTATTAACATCTTACATTAGCATGGCATATTAGTTGCAATCAGTGGACCAATAATACTTATGCATTATTGTTAACTAAACTCCATACTTCATTTACGTTTACTAAGCTTTTACCTAGTATCCTCCTCTTATTCCAGGATCCCATCCAGGAAACTACAATAGTCTCCTTAGACTCCTCTTTTTTTTTTTAATCACTTATTTTTTTTAAATATTTTTACTATAGTCGATTTACAATGTTCTATCAATTTCTGCTGTACAGCAAAGTAACCCAGTTATACATTTATATACATTCTTTTTTTTCACATTATCCTCCATCATGTTCCATCACAGGTGATTAGATATAGTTCCCTGTGCTATACAGCAGGATCTCACTTCTTTTCCACTCCAGATGCAACAGTTTCACTTACTAACCCCAAGCTCCCAGTTCCTCCCACTCCCTCCCCCTTCCCCTTGGCAACCACAAGTCTGTCCTCTTGATTTTGATATTTCAGACTTGCTATGCTTTGGATGACCTCGACAGTTTTGAGGAGTACTAGATAGGGATGGTGTAGAATGTCCTATAATTGTGATAATTGTGATTTGCCTGTTTTTTTTTTTTTTCTCATGATGAGACTTGAGTTATGGTTTAGGGGAGGCACGGGCCTATGCTCAATACATCCGAGCAAGGACATATGCTATCAACATGACTTATGCTGATGAGGTCACTGGTGTTGACCTCAGTCACCTGGATGAGGTCACATCTCTCAGGTCTCTCCTCTGTAAAGTTGTGGCTTTGCCTTCTTTCCTTATTCTATTTTTCTTTCTTTCTTTCTTTCTTTCTTTCTTTCTTTCTTTCTTTCTTTCTTTCTTTCCTTCCTTCCTTCCTTCCTTCCTTCCTTCCTTCCTTCCTTCCTTCTTTCTTTCTTTCTTTCTTTCTTTTGTTTTTTTCAGGCCACACCCATGGCATATGGAAGTTCCGAGGCTAGGTGTCAAATCGAAGCTGCAGCTGCTGGCCCACACCACAGCCAGATCCAAGCCGAGTCTGAGACCTACACCACAGCTCACAGCAATGCTGGATCCTTAACCCCCTGAGCGGGGACAGAGATAGAATCTGCATCCTCTTGGAAACTAGTCGGGTTCATTACCACTGAGCCACAATGGGAACTCCCCATATTCTGTTTTTTGGAAGAAAGTCATCATGCCCAGCTCACACTCAAGTAGAGGGAGAAGGATTAAGCTCTACCCCTAGCAGGGGTACCTTCATAAATTATTTGGGATTCTTCTGTAAGAAATATTTGCCTTTCCTCCTTATTCATTTATTTATTTATTTATTTATTCAATCTTTTGTTTACATCAGTATGGACCCAAGGATATTTATTTTATACTTTGGTTTATAATCCAATTCTACTTCAGGTAGCTTTGGCTCAAACTCTTCCAGCCTTGGCCATTGGCGGGGGGAGGTCTTCCAGTTGGCTCATGTGCACTACTGACATACCTCCATCAACATGTGATTTTTTTTTTTTAAAGAACTTCCTTGTTTTCTGGCACCACAAAATACTCCAGACTCACGTTATATATTTTCTTCCCCAGTCCTGGAGTCAGCCATTTCCTTAAAGAAGCCCTAGTTTAGAGCCCTTCTATTGGTGATTGGCATTAGAAACTACTGTCTGGATACTACTTACTCTTGTTGCTACATCAGTGCCATTCTTCTAGGCACTCTTTGCTGAAAGAACAAGGTATATACATGTATGTATATTCTAGTCTATGAACAAATACTTATGGAGTTCCCACTGTGGCTCAGTGGGTTAAGAACCCAACTAGTATCCAGGAGGATTCGGGTTTGATCCCTGCCCTTGCTCATTGGATTAAGATCCCGGCATTGCCACGAGCTGTGGCATAGGTCACAGATGCAGCAGCTCAGATCCTGCATTGCTGTGGCTGTGGCTTAAGCCAGAAGCTTCAGTTCCAATTCGACCCCTAGCCTGGGAACTTCCAAATGCCATGGGTGCAGCCGTACTTGGTACAAGTTTTCCTATAGGTAACCCTTTGTATCTATATTAAACTAAACACGAGTTCATACTCAGCTAAATCATCACCATGAACATCATTCAACCTTCTTCCTTTCACTTCTCTGTAAACTGTCATTCCAACCATGAGACAACCGCCTCACACCAATTGTTATCCACTTACTTAACTGCTCAACTATAATAGCTGATATGGTGGTATCAGAATTTTAAACCATACCCACTTGAGATACAACTTTGCCAGCCAGAGTATAGCACTTATGGATGTGTTTTTGGTTTTGACCTTTAGTCTTACAAACTCATTTAGAAAGTTTTTCAGGTCAAAAGGTTTTCCCTGGCCCATTTTGTTTCATATATCTGTAATACAGTTAGAATATTTTACATATGCTTTATTCAGTATAGAATAATATAGAGGCCAGCACAAAGTAACAATGACCTCAAGACAGGTTATCCAGACCACAGTATAAATAAGTAAAAATTAAAATGTACAGAAGATTTAGGTACTTGTGGGATTCCAACACTTTCGTAATCGGAGTCTCAGAAAAACAGAAGAGAGGCAGAATGTGCAGAAAAATATTTGAAGAGACAATGTTCAAATAGCCAAACTGGACCAAATGAAAAAAGTATTTATTTAAAATGCACAGGCGTTCCCTTATGGAGCAGTGGGTTAAGGATTTCGCATTGCCTCTGCAGCACCTTGGGTTGCTGCTTTGGCGTAGGTTCGATCCGTGGCCCAGGAATTTCTACATGCCGAGGGCACAGACAATAAAAAAAAAAAGGAAAAAGAAGATGTACAGGGAAACTCCAAGCATGATAAAGAAGGTACCTCAAAGGAAGGAGTAAATGGACTTACCACAGTTTTAAAATCTCTACATTTTGGGTGAAGTAGTATACCATTAATAATAAATGGATTGTTTTTCTCACATTATCATGCTTCATCGTAAGTGACTAGACATAGTTTCCAGTGCTATACAGCAGGATCTCATTGCTTATCCATTTCAAAGGCAAGAGTTTGCATGATAATGTGAGAAAAAAGAATGTATACATGTATGTGTAACTGGGTCATCTTCCTGTACATTAGAAAATTGACAGAATACTGTAAACCAGCTATAATGGAAAAAATAAAAATCATTATAAATAAAAAAAATTATAAATGGATTGTGAAAACTTAAGGGTGTCATTTAAATTCCTAGAACAAACACTAAAATATACTTCAAAATACTCTATATGACACAACTTAAAAAGTAAAGTTGTCATATACGTTAAAATAAAGAATGTAGAAAAGGAGGAACCGGGGAAAAAACTCAGAAGGGGTAACAATGGGTTCCCGTTGTGGCTCAGCAGAAACAAATCTGACTAGGAACCATGAGGGCGTGGGTTTGATCCCTGGCCCTGCTCAGTGGGCTAAGGATCTGGCATTGCCGTGAGCTGTGGTGTAGGTCACAGACACTGCCAGGTTTGATGCTGCTGTGGCTGTGGCGTGGTGGGCAGCTATAGCTCTGACTGGATATCTAGCCTGAGAACCTCCATATGCCACGGGTGCATTAAAAAAAAAAAAGGAGTAACAAGAAATAAAATTAATAAAATTGTTCAACTGTATCAACGACGTTCAAAGTCACTGTTTATCAGGGAAGATGAAAGCCAAATACTCACTTGAATGGCAATAATTAACAAGACTGTTAAAAGTAAGCATTGCTGAAAACATAGGGTGCCTAGAAACCCTCTCAATTGCTGGTAGGAATACAAAATGGCACAGTTACTCTGAAAAGTAATCTGTCAATATCTTCTATGTTTAGACATAACACTTACTAACCAAACCCAGCAGACCTATTCCTTGGAATTTACCCAAAAGCATTGAAGAACTATGTCTGCATAAAGACTTGTATATAAATGTTCAGAGTGGTATCATTCATAACATCCAAACAATGGAAAGAACCCAAATGAACACCAAGTGGTAAATGGAAAAATTAGAGTATGTCTATACTCTAAAACATTAATTAGAACTAGCAAGAAATTAACTATTGGCATACATAGTAACACAGACATATTTTAAAAACATGACACAAAGTAAAAGCTGTCAAATGTATATGAGTACTTATTGTATCATTCCATTTCTCTAAAATTCTAGGCTAGGCACAACTATTGTGACAAGAAAGCACATCAGGGACTGTTTGGGGCTAGAAATCAGTAGAGAAGATGAATTTCAGAGAAGCACAAGGAAACTTTCTGGGGTTATGAAAACGTTCAATATCTTGCCCGGTGACTATGTACAACTGTTAAATATGAATAAACAGAATACCAAATAGTAGCAAAGTTTGTTGTACATAAATAATATCCGAATAAAGCTAGAGAAAAGGGGACAGGACAAAAATCAAAGCCGAGCCTGAATAAAACTTAAATAACTTCAAGAGGACTGATTTAGCAAGAAAAAGATGGCATGGATTAAATATACCAGAAAAAAAGAAAGCATATTATGTTTTAAAAATAACAAAAGAAAATAAGAAACAACCTAGTGTGGATCAATTCAAATTTTAGAGGAAATAGAAAGTTCACTATTAAAATTTCACTTCCCAAAACTGACATAAGGATAAGCTGAAAACATGAAGCAAAAAGCGCACTGAAATTGCTGGAAAACATCATGCCTGCGACTTCTGCCAGTTCCCCTCCAAATGAAAAACATACATGAGGTCCAGGTAGTTTCAAAGACATTCTTCATCAGATTGTTCATGAGTGGATGGTTTCAAACTTTTTTTCCAAGTGGATTTATAGAATAAAAAGATTCAGGAAGCGATTCAACTGGTTTTATGAAGCAAATATAACCCTGGCAACAAACAAGGTAAATATAAGAAAAATACCAATTACAACTGAAGACACTGTATGAGTTTCCTATGACTGATGTAGCCAATTTCCACAGACATAGGGGTACAGACCACAGACCTGTAGTTCAAGTGTCTAGACATCTAAAATGGGCTGGTAACTCTATACAATAGCCAAGTCATGGAAAGAACCTAAATGTCCATCGACAGAGGATTGGATAAAGAAGATGTGGTACGTATACACAATGGAATATTACTCAGCCATTAAAAGGAACAAAATAACAGCCTTTATAGCAACATGGATAGACCTAGCAATTATCATGCAAAGTGAAGTCAGTCAGACAATGAGATGCCAACATCAAATGCTACCACTTACATGTGGAATCCAAAAAAAGGACACAATGAACTTCTTTGCAGAACAGATACTGACTCATAGACTTTGGAAAACTTACGGTTTCCAAATGAGACAAGTTGGGGGGTGGGGGGATGCACTGAGGGTTTGGGATGGAAATGCTATAAAATTTGGTTGTGATGATTTTTGTACGTGTATAAATGTAACACAATTCATTAATTAAAATATTAAAAATATTAAAAAATAAAATAAAATGATTGGTTCTCATAAAAAAATAAAAATAAAATAAAATGGGCTGGTAGGGTTGCATCTGGCTGTGGAGGCTCTAGCGGGAAACTTCCTTGCCTTTTCCAGTTTCTAGAGGCTGCAGCATTCAGCCTGGTTCTGGTCCTGGCTCTGGTCTGGCATCACTTTGATCACTGCTTCCTTGTCAAGCCTCCTTCTCTGACTGTGGTGCTCTGCCTGTCTCCTGTGAGAATCCCTGGATTAGACTGGCCATGCTAGATACCTGGAGAGTCTTCCCACCTAGAGATCCTTAACTCAACCCAACTACAAAGTCTCTTCTGTTATGTAAGGTAATACATTCCCAGGTTCTGGAGATTCCAATGTGGATATCTTGGTGGGAGGGGCATTATTCTGCCAACCCCAGATGAAGATACAAAAATTCTAAATAAAATACTGACATCAAAACTAACAGTGCAGGAGTTTCTTGGTGGACTAGAAATTAAGGATTTGGTGCTATTAATTAAGGATTCGGGTTCAGTCCTTGGCCCAGGAACTTCCACATGCTGCAGGTGCAGCCAAAGAAAGAAAGAAAGGAAGGAAGGAAGAAAGAAAGAAAGGAAGAAACACTGTATAACAAATAACAATTCATTGCTGGGAACATAAGGTTGTCTCGACATCAGAAATTACACCGTAAAGGAGAAAAGTTGTAGGATTGCCTCAAAAATCAAAGAAAAACCTTCCTTCATTCACAGCACATATTAATATTCATCCATAATAGAAAATCTTTTAACATTTTAAACATGTAAAAATATAAATATTACTTTATTCCCAGATCATTAACTCTACCAAATTATTCTCTAATTTACTGATTTTTAACTTCCTTCAAGAAGATATAGGAGCTGCTATTTTTTTTTTTACAGTTGATATGTGGTATTGGCAGACTCTTTAAGATTTTTCAATCTAATGAATATAATGAATACAAATGGTATTTCTCTGTTTACCTTCCAGTATTCCTATTTATTAATGGATTTTTCTTCTTTTTGTTTTCTAAATTGGCAATTGATGAATCAAGTTCTCTCTTCTCCAAATTTTCTGTCAATAACCTTGTTGTATATTTCTATTGTGTTGTCCTTTTATTTCCCTAGTTGATTTACAGGAGGTCTTTGTGCTTTCTGAGTAGTAACCCTTCATTACGTAAATTACATGTGAATTTCCTGGAAAATATTTCAGACATGAGAACGGAAAACACGGATGTCCACTGTGGCATTATTTTAATCCCCCAAATGGAAAGTTCAAAACTACTTAATTGAACTGTGATTGAGGCAAACAACAGAACACAGAACACTGCCCAGCGGGCAAAAGAATGGTTATTAGCTTTCCAAAACATTGAGTGTGAGTGTGATAGCTGTAGGTTAAAAGACCTCGTGGACTATCAAGTTGTGTAAATTTGAAGAAACACCAAGCACTACTACAGATTTTATAGATAACAGAGCTAATTAATGCAAGTAGAAATATAGTGATTGGAAGAAGACACACCAAGTTCATAAGAGTGATTCATTCTGGGCAGAGCTGTGTACACTGGAAGTAGAAGGAGAACAACGGTGATTTTAGCTTTATCTCAAGTGTTCTATTTCTTTTTCTTTAAAGAAAATCTAAATTAAACAATAAATATTCTCTCCTCTCTATTAATACCTTAAGGGGGCCTAAAGCGATGGAATTAAAATTTACCTTTAAAGATCTTTTCAAGAAAATAAAATTTTCCTAGTTAACCAAATTAAGAATCTAAATAAATATCCTTTGACCTAAAATATCATTGGAAATAAATGAAATAAATAAAATTACACAAGATAGTTATTTTCAAGGATATAAACGAAATGTTACTTATTAGCAGAATTTTCGCTGCATGTAAGAGAAAAGGTTGTAGAGATCACACACGTACAACATAGTCATTATTCAGGGCAAAGCCCAGAAAGACCTGGGGGAAAAAATGGTGTTCACCCAGTATTCTGCTTCATTAATATTTTATTTTTCTATTGCTTATTTCATAGATTAATCTTCCTCCTCTTTCTGAAAAACTATTTGGAAAGAGGAAGAATTTATACAAAAAGAGTGTACTTTTCAAGTCTGCGAAAAGATGAAGACATATAAAGAAGTAGAATCATACCAAAGGCAACTCAACTTTTATTCTTTGAGAATTCTTTTTATTCTTTATAATATGCTATTGTTTACGAAATACTGTCATTGTTTAACTTGAGGCCTTTTAAATATTCTTAATATGGCTGAGGAAAGGTCAGTAATTTTTAAAACAACCTTCTTCTTTTATTTACAAAATACGATGAATAATTATGGGAGAGTTCCAGGTGTGGTGCAATTGGATCAGCAGCGTCTCTGGAGTGCTGGGATGCAGGTTCAGTCTCTGGCTTAGTGGGTTAAGGCATTGCTCAGTTCTGATCCCTGGCCCAGGACTCCATATGCCACAGGGTGGGGGAAAAGAAAAAAAAAAAAACTCCAAGCAAATAAAAATATACCTAAAAGAAATATTAAAAAAAATAAGTATGGGGTGACAGTCCAAGTCTGTTGATGGAGGTAACATTTGTTAAATGATGGAGGAGTTACTAACATTGAACAGCTGTTCCTCATGATACTTAAAACCTAATTAAATGAGAGTCTGATTTGGGAATTTTATTAAGGTCACTGATGTTGAATTTCAGAAGGAAGTAAATAAAAAAAGTTGTGAAGTCTGTTTATCAAACCAACATATTTAAGATGGTAGAATGTTCCAAAAACCGAGGGAATAAATAATAAACGATTTCATAGGAAAAAGTAAATAATTTAAAGTGTTACTCAAAGACACCTGAAAGCTCATATTTGCTCACATTGAATTGGAACCTGATGTTCAATAGGTGCAAGATGTCTAAAGATTTCAGTTTGCAGTTTATCTGCTAATATATAAATCCTCTGGGCTGAAAAACAACTGAGATGCCTATCCTAGTTTGCCCGGTGATTCTGACTTTTACAATATATATTCTGGACTCAAATCTAGGAGAAGATACCGTAAACTCCTTACTCTAAGCCCATCCTTCACAATCTTAGTCACTGTTATCCGCACCAAGCTTCACAAATTTTTTCTGTTCTCTTGGGATTTGAAATAGCTCCCAACTGGTGCTTAAATGTTTGGATATTCAAATATATCTTTGACCCAGACATGACTTTCTTGTTGACCAAGGTTTTCTGTCTAATGATGCTGACCCAATAATTCTATTTTTACTGATACCATATTAAACACATCTTTTGGCAAACATTTCTCGTACATATTACCTAACCAAAGACTCTCATTCCATTCTTAACACAACATATCTCCCAAGAGAAGTGACTTGTAATGGATCAGTGTATTCCAAAGGCAGAATTAAAGTATTTCCTGTTACTTGCAGAAAGAAGTTATCTGGATTCTCAAATTCAAACGATAAACTCATTAAATAAATACTATGAATTTCCTTACAGGAACTGGTTCTGTGTTCAGTTACTGACAGAACACCTCAATAGCTGTTTATCGCTAGGCAACTGCAGACTAATCTATTATCCTTCAAAAAAAAAGTCTTAGCTTCAGGATTAAAAGTTAAATTCCTCAACAAAACCCTTATAAGTGCTACTTAAAAATGGCTTTGTTCGTTTAAAACTTACCATCTATTTACCTTTTGTGGGTGGAACTATTTTTTAAATTTTTTCATAGGAGGAAAAAAACTCTTTTATCTTCCTAATACATTTTTCAGTATGCTCTTTTAGGATTCAGTTCTTCCTATCCCTTCCTAGCAATTCATTTATCACAGTTTCTCAGTCTATAGAATGATAAATTCCGTCACTTTGTTAAAAAATATTACTTTAAAGAGATAACAAAAAACAATGTAAAAGAAATGAAGTTTCTTCTTGTCTTTTTCCTAAGAGATGTCCTGCAGGGCTGAGACGCCCTGGCCCGTCCGCCCCTTCTCAGTCAGCTCCTCTTGCTGAGCACCAGATCCACATCGATAAAGTTTGGGGCTGACAAAGTCAATCTTAAAGATTCCTCCCAGGCCTACCGTTCTCTAATTCTGTAACTGATTACCCCAAGATGATTAGCTCTCTGTGATGTGACAGTCATTCATATTTACTACTTTTAGTAGTAGCAATATATAACATAGATTATAGCTTAAGATGAATTTATCTTGATTTCCTTAAGGCAACACAGATTCATTAGCCTTTAATCTTCTAAATACTGAATGAATTTTTTCTTGAAGCATGGTGCAAAAGCTGAACGTGCAATTACTAAATGGAACAAACTGTGTTTTTTGTTGGAGTTCCCATCGTGGCGCAATGGTTAAAGAATCTGACTAAGAACCATGAGGTTGCGGGTTCGATCCCTGGCCTTGCTCAGTGGGTTAAGGATCCAGCATTGTCGTGAGCTGTGGTGAAGGTTGCAGACGCGGCTCGGATCCCGCATTGCTGTGGCTGTGGCGAAGGCGGGCAGCTACAGCTCCTGTTAGACCCCTGGCCTGGGAACTTCCATAAGCCGCGGGTGTGGCTCTAGATAAAAAAAAAAAAAGGCAAAAAGATAAAAAAAATGTGTATTTTGTTAAATGAAATTGTCATATTTAAAAGTCAAGCTCGAGTTCCTGATTTTTAAGAGATCTGTGTGTTTGCTTATTGGTCAAGTTGATAAACATCTATTTTACCCATGGTTTTACAACAAAGCCTTTACATTTTTTTGGAAAATATAACTGCCAGAGATGTCATAGAGTCCTAAAAGAGGATGACCGTATATAAAGCAAGGAAGGAAAAGGCCAACCTGTGAATTACTTCATTTGCTCGCTCAGTCCATATTTCCTCAGGCCACACTAAGCCAGGATTTATATTTTACTATCACTAAGAAAAGTGTCTCCCTGCTTTGTTTTTGGGTGAGGTAAAAACACTGTGAGTAAAAACAGCAGGTGCTATCAGTCATCCTGTGACATCAGCTTTCTCTTCCTTCTCTCTTCTCACCTTGGGTCAACATACTAACTGAGGGAACCAACATCCCTGTGGTCCTGGGGCTGCTCTGAGTGCAAGATAGAGCCACTGTACCTTCCTGAAGGATGCTGAATCAGAGATGCTTATTCCAATGAATCAGAGAGATTTAGAGAGATTCATTCCTTAACAGTGGGTAAAATAGATTTCAGAGCAAAGATAATCATCAGGAACAAAGAAGGACATTACATAATGATTCAAAACAATCAATCCCACCTGGAGACAGCAATCCTAAATACACAGGCAACAGAGCTTCAAAATATACACAACTAAACGGGCTGAAAAGGTAAGTAGATAAATCCATAATTATAGAAGCAGGATTCACTGACTCATTCTCAAAAACTGATAGACCCACAAGGCAGAAAAATGATGAAGATATAAAATAATTGAACAATATCACCAAGCCAACAAGATATAATTGACATTTACAACAGCAACATTCTCAATAACAGTAGAATACAATGCAATGGAGTTCTATCTGCAGAGCCATTAATCACTTAGCTGCATATACACGCTCAGATCTAGAATGACAGCGAGGAATGATCCAATGCAAGAAAGCGCAGCAGCTCTCAGGCCAGGAGCTACTTCTCTAGGAAGAAGATGAGGAGAGATGGAATTAAGCCGGTGGAGGTGAGGATCAGCCTCAAATGGAAGGACTCTTTTTTACATGAATACTTGATCCACTGATTATAATGTATCACAGCATGTTTGTTCCTTACCAAGGAATTTCCTATAATATTTTTACTATTTGATGTGGGGTTTTAATAAATATGAGTAGTCACTTTCTAAAAGCACTTGAGTACTCTGGATGCCTCGAATTATTGATGTTCCTGGTTTATTTTTTCAAACACTGAAAATACAAACTGTACTACTTCTATCTAAAGTCATTTCTACCAGATTTTTCTAATGATTTGGGAGATTTGATTTTGAAAAATGCAGTCACCCTCTCTTCTATCACTGCTTTCACCTCCCAGTTAGAAGACTTACTTTGCCTCCACCCCTACCTAAAGGCACAGCCTGAAAGAGCGTGTCCCTATAAGACCCTTACAGAAAGAATATAAAGCTGTTTGAAGCTTTCCAAATAGGAAGTAGAATAGACAGATCAGCCAGCACCAGAGAAAGAAAATGGTCCAGTCATCAGGAGCTTCAACCAGGCTGAACCATTACCAGCTTCATGCTTGGGAGGGGTGACTATGTCATTTGACTTTGTATGATCTAAAGGAAGAAGAACAGACCCCCCACATATAAGAGGAAGATGTTCTATACACATCAGGTTGATTCAAGGGAAGATTTTAGGAAATGCTTGATAAGCGAATAAAAGTTTAATGCAAAGTTCATTCTGCTTGTACTTTCAACTGATTTGCTTTAGAGCTTTTAGTTCTTTTTTTTTCTTCTTCTTTTTACATTTGCACCTGTGGCATATGGAAGTTCCAAGGCCAGGGGTCCAGTTGGAGCTGCAGCTGCAGCCTATGCCACAGGTTGTGTTAACACCAGATCCGTAACCAACTGAGCGAGGCCAGGGATCAAACCCATGTGCTCACAGAGGCAAAATCAAGTCCTTAACCCTCTGAGACACAACAGGAAATCCTAGAACTTCTAGTTCTGAACAAGATGGGATAGACTTAGAGATATGACCTCTCTCTCTCCTACATATATATGTGTGTGTGTGTGTGTATACACATACATAGTCATATATATATATACACATATATATATGTGTGTGTGTGACCCATGGATTGTGTATGTATGTATGTATATGTATAAGTATACATATGTATATGTATATGTATACATACACAGTCCATGGGTCAAATATACATTCAACCAAATAAATATATATATGAATTTGTAGTATGTAGTTAAAATGCTGTTGAGAGGAAAATTTATAGCACAAAATGTTTACATTAGAAAAAGAAAAAGTCTCAAATAAATCATCTAGGTTCTCAGCTTAAGAAGTTTGAAAAAGGGAGTCCCCATTGTGGCTCAGTGGTTAATGAATCTGACTGGGAACCATGAGGTTGTGGGTTCAATCCCAAACCTCACTCAGTGGGTTAAGGATCCGGCGTTGCCGTGAACTGTGGTGTAGGTCGCAGATGCGGATCCTGCGCTGCTGTGGCTGTGGCGAAGGCCGGCAGCTATAGCTCCGATTAGACCCCTAGCCTGGGAACCTCCAAATGCTGCGGGTGCAGCCCTAGAAAAAAGGCAAAAAGAGGAAAAAAATGGAGTTTGAAAAATGATATAAAAATATTCCCAAAGATAGAAAAAAAGTAAAAATAATAGCAGAAACCAATGAAATTAAAAGCAAAAAACTGATGAATCAAAACCCCAGTTCTTTAACAAGATCAACAAAGTGCCAAATGTTTAGGAAAACTGACAGAGAAAAGAAGGAAGGCACAAAAGACCAATAACAGGAATGAAAGAGTGAATATCATTAAAATATGAAGGCGACAGTAACAGACTACTCTAAAACAACTCTACACACAAATTTAACAATTTAGATTAAATGGACCATTTACTTAAAAAACACGAAAAACCAAAAATCAACTAACATTAAATAGACGACATAGATAGCCTTGCCACTATTAAAGAACTTAAATTTATAACAATTCTTTAGGAAAGACTCTCCAAGTCTATGTGTTTTCAGTGGAAAATATTTTACCAAATATTCAAAGAATTCTACCCAGTCTCTTCCAGATAATATAAGAGCATAAAACACTTTCCAAATCATGTACTATCTAGTACTAAGAACAGACAAAAACACAAAAAAAGTAAAAATCCAATATCCTTCATTACCAAAAATACAATAACCTCAGCAAAATGCTAGCAAATCAAACCCAGCAATACATAAAGAGAATTATACACTATAACTAAGAAAATTAGACTAAGACTAAGCGACTTGGGGAAAGAGAACATATTTGCAAGCCACATATATGACAAAGAACCCCTATCCAGAATATGTGAAGAACTCTCAAATCAAGAGTATGCAACAATCCAGTCAGAAAATGGGCAAGCTACACTAACAGCCATTTCACTAAAGAGAAGATATAGATGACAAATAAGCACATAAAGAGACGTTCAACATCATTAACTGCCAGGGAAGGCAAATTAAGGCCATGATGAGATATCAATACACCTACCAAAAGAGCTAAATTTAAAAAAGAGTAACAAGGCCAAATGCTATAGAAGATGCACAGAACCTAAATCCCTTATACACTAATGGTGGGGATGTAAAAGGCATCTACTCTGGGAAATAGTCTGGTAGTTTCCTTTTTAAAAAAATTTTTAGATTAAGTGTATGTTGGAGACCACTGAACAGCTGAACTCTGCAGAAGGCAAATATCTGCTGAGTCAGTTCTGCTGTACAGGGTCTCCTTCACAGACACTATGCTGCTAGAGGTAGTCACCAATGCTAATAGTTTCCTTTCTTATTCACTAAGAGGTAGGCTTGTCACTGCCCATGCCTGCTCCAGCCCACTAATCTACATACGGCGCCTTCCTTAATAACAAGACGTGTGGGCCAAAGCCCAGGTCTCTTTCACTCTGTTCCACAGAACAGAGTGCCTCCTGGTCCCCCACTTTTTAAATCTAAGAGTCTTGTGTGTTTTGTTATAGCACGCCATCCCTCTTCCAGGGTTCCCTGTTGCCCTGCAGTGCTGGACACGGCAAGTATACCTTTACTGTATCAGACAGAAATAGCACCCCTGGGCTTTCATCTGAGAAAAATAAAAATTTAGGCTCACATTAAAACCTGTGCAAAAATGTTCATAGCAGCTTTCTTTCTTTTAGTAAAAACCTGGAAATAATCCAAATATCCTTCGGTGGGTGAATGGTTTAACAAATTGTTGTACATGCATACCATGAAATACCAGTCAGGAATAAAAAGGAACAAACTATTGGATGCCAATAAGGGGGATGAGTCTCAACAGAATTATGTTGAGTCAAAAAGAAAGGAAAGCAACAAGGGTTACATTTTGCATGATTCATTGCATAAAACATCCTTGGAGGAGTTCCCATGTGGCCCAGTGGGTTAAGGATCCAGGCACTGTCACGCAGCGGCTCAGGTTGCTACTGTGACACAGGTTCTATACCTGACCTGGGAACTTCTACATGCTGTGGGTGTGACCAAAAAAGGAAAAGAGACAGAAAAATATATTCTTGGAGAACAAACTAGGGTTTTCCAGAGTTATACATAGCGTGGAGAGGATGAGTGTGGCCATCAAAGAGCATAAGGAGATCTCTTTGCTTATTCCTGAATCTTCCCATTGGTGGTAATTATGTAACAAAATGCCAAAGGGAAGTGGGGAGGGAGTAGGATGGACTGGGAGTTTGGGGTTAGCAGATGTAAGCTACTGCATTTAGAACAGAAAAGTAATGAGGTCCTACTGTATAGTACAGGGAACTATATCCAGTCTCTTGAAATAGACCATAATGGAAGATAATATAAGAAAAAGAATGTGTATATATGCATGACTGGGTCACCTTTCTGTACAGCAGAAATAGGCACAAAATTGTAAACCAAGTATAATTTTCAAAAATTGCATAGAGCCATAAAAAAGATGCACGTAGAAGAGCATGGAGAAGTGGTGAAATCTTTATAAAGTCTGTGGATGGCACCTATGTCGATGTTTTTGTTATTGTTATAGTTATGTAATATATTAACTCTTGGAAAAAACGGGGTAAGGGATACTGAGGCGTTTCTGTTAAATTCTGTTAATTTCCTCTTAATTAGTAATAATCCCCAAATTAAAAGTTTAAAAATTGGAGTTCCCGTTGTGGCGCAGTGGTTAACGAATCCGACTAGGAACCATGAGGTTGCGGGTTCGATCCCTGGCCTTGCTCAGTGGGTTAACGATCCGGCGTTGCCGTGAGCTGTGGTGTAGGTCGCAGACGCGGCTCAGATCCCGCGTTGCTGTGGCTGCGGCGCAGGCCAGTGGCCACAGCTCCGATTAGACCCCTAGCCTGGGAACCTCCACATGCCGCGGGTGCGGCCATAAACCCGCGGCCATAAAATGACAAAAAGGCAAAAAAAAAAAAAAAAAAGTTTAAAAATTAAAATAAGGGCTCCAGTGATTCTAAATTTCTTTTTCCAGTTTAACAGCAATGAATTTAGATTGCAATTACAAATCTAATTATATAATAGTTTAATAGTTTTTATTACTAGTGTTGTAAAGCAAAAATGTGGAGAAAAAGCAGAGAAAAAGCTTTACAGAAACCAATGTCAAGTTATCAATAGATCATTGTATGAGTTTATATGTCCTAAAACAATGAAAGTCTAGGAATATTTTTATACTGATTCCATAATTATGCTATCAGTCTCCTCCAGTTAGGCACCTGGACTGATCCTTGGAAGTCATCAAGGAATTTAGGGTGACTAATTACAGTCTGTTTCAGTAGTTATACAATATGAACTGGTTTGTGCTCAAATGTCCATACTCTGCAATATCATGTAGTGATTAGGAAAAAATTAAGATAACACATAATGTGGATAGGGATTAGAAGGTTTCAAAATAACAGGTGGTCATTCTTCACAATTTTACATAAGAACTCACAGACACGGTTTTCTGTAAGCATTTACTTTGCCTCTCCAAAGAACTGCCTTTTTTAGACCCCATCAAGAAAAAAAGAAAGAAAGAAGGAAATAAATTGCAGGAAATCTCTCATTTCTTGCTGGTCTGCACCTGGACCTGCCATTTTCCCAATGACAGAAGCTACTCCCTTCCCTGGGACAGTCAGAGAACTCAGCCGGTAGCCTCAGAGACTTGCCTTTCCCAGCATTCCTTTCTTCAGCATCTTAACAAGTCTGCGAAATCTGATTTTTCCCTTCCTTTTCCTTCATCTAAACAAACTACAAACTTCTCCCAGATAGCCAGTCAACCAAACTTCTGTTTCTATTACATCTGGGGCAAAAAATATATGGCATTCTTTGGACACCCCCAGTAAACAAGCGACTCCAAGGACAGAATGACAGCTGCCAGATGACGTCTAAGATACGTGTTTCTTGGAGTTTCCTTCGTGGCTCAGTGGTCAACGAATCCGACTAGGAACCATGAGATTGCGGGTTCAATCCCTGGCCTTGCTCAGTGGGTTAAGGATCCGGCATTGCCTTGAGCTGTAGATCGCAGACGCGGCTCGGATCCTTCGTTGCTGTGGTTGTGGCGAAGGCCGGCAGCTACAGCTCCTGTGAGACCCCTAGCCTGGGAACCTCCATATGCCGCGGGTAGACCCCTAGCCTGGGAACCTCTATACGCCGCGGGTGCGGCTCTAGATAAAAGGGAAAAGACAAAAAATAAAATAAAATACTTGTCTCTTGATCTGAGTTCAGAGCCTGTTTCACCTCTGCTTTGTCAAAAGATTGTTCTTACACTGTAATGCATACTGTGGAACAGGTATCTCCATTTTGAGATGCTAGAACCAAGATGGCAATGCAGGCCAGCAACGATGTCACTCTGACCCTTAACTCAATTCTGCCTCATACCGCAGAACGAATTTCCTCAAACAAAACTTTCATCCTTCCTGTACTCAAGCCTCTTGGTAATTAGGCTAGGCCTTGTTTATTTCTTAATATTTTAAAATCATAGTGCGGTCCATGGAAACCTTACCGTGCATATGGTGCTGTGCTGGGTGCTTGGCAACATTACATGTAATCCATGGGACAGCCCAGTCTGAAAGACTGAACGTACTGGTGGACAATGGCGAGACTGCATATGATCATGGAATTCTGCATTGCGACCTCTGAAGCCAATATCCCAGGTCACTAAATCATAACTTCTGCAACTATCAGCTGAGAATGGTCAGGACTTAATGGATGATTGACAGTTTCCCTAAATTTCACCCCCACTTCAAACTCAGGACCAACCAGAGAAAGCTAAATATGAGCCTTTAACCAATCGCATAAGAAGCTCAGTTTCCAGATTCCCTGTGCAAAAAAAACTCCAATCAGAAGCTCCCATCATGGCTCTACAGAAACAAATCTGACTGGCATCCATGAGGATGCAGATTCTATCTCTGGCCTGGCTCAGTGGGTTAAGGATATGGCATTGCTGTGAGCTGTGATGTAGGTCGCAGACGTGGCTCGGATCTGGCGTTGCTGTGGCTGTGGCATAGACCGGCGGCTACAGCTCCGATTTGACCTCTAGCCTGTGAACCTCCATATGCCAGGGGTTCAGCCCTAAAAAGAACCCCCCCCCCGAAAAAAAACCCTCCAGTCAATCACCGTCCGCCTGGAGAATCCCTTTCTTCTATTACAAAGTTTTCCCATTCCTCTGCCTGCTTTGGAGTTTCTGCCAAAGTAAGTGATAGAGGCTGACTCCCTTGCTATAGTAAGCTCTGAATAAATAGCCTCTGGGTTTTCTTATTTATTTCCACAGGCCTTGCAATCCAGTAGGATCATCTGCCTTGTTTGCAGATGTAGAGATTGTAGCTGGGGTGGACACACATTTGCTGAAGGTCATCATCATCCAGCTTAATGTCTCCACTACCCCAATCTTGGACCTGTTACTTTCTCTGCACTGAGCTCACATTCATGTGCTCTCATTATTAAAGAGTACCACAATCCTCCTTGTCAGCTTTTGCAATTGCAGAAATGAGTGGCTAAGAACTGCACTTCTACTGATGTTCAGGGTTTTCCTATTTGTCATAAGAAAAGTGACTGTAAAACCTGTACTTATACTAAGGAGTATTGATGTTTTGCCTGGCGGTGCTGGTAAGAAGATAAATGTTCTTTTGTGTTTCAAAAGGTGGGGGAAGGATGATGAGCATTGGGAACTGTCTGAAATTCAACACTACTGCAGTGGGAATACACTAGGCTGGTCTAGTTGGTGTGGTTTGAGACAGCTAGCCTACCGGGGGAACTGAGTTTCCTGAACATAGCTGGAAAGCACCATCTTCTCTATGCAGTTCATAAAGGGTAGGGCCCGTTCCCACGCTCCATTTCAGCTCAATGTTGAATATCCTCCACATCGTGTTATCTTGGGATATTTAAAATATTCATTCTAGGCAAAGCTGTCCCTATCACCCAGATGGTGGGGGTGGGGAATTTGCACGTGTAGTTGAAAAGGATAATAAGCCAATTCAGCAACAACCATAAGATCTGGAACAGTAACACTCAAGCAAAAGTCAAAAGCTCAAGGTTGCTTACAAACAAACCGGGGGTTCTTTAGATTCAGAGACTGCACATCCAGCTAATGTCTTTCATTG
>PVHT020001749.1:1887001-1898194 GCA_004024745.2 Catagonus wagneri | reverse complement strand
GCCGCAGCCACAGCAACGCAGGATCCGAGCCGCGTCTGCAACCTACACCACAGCTCACGGCAACGCCGGATCGTTAACCCACTGAGCAAGGCCAGGGATCGAACCCGCAACCTCATGGTTCCTAGTCGGATTCGTTAACCACTGCGCCACGACGGGAACTCCATGGAAACACTGAACTTATTGCAGCTCTTACTCTTTCTTCTTGCCCCTGGGAGGCTTCAGTTCATAACACCTGAGACTGATTTTTGACTTCCTATCTACCACAAATATTTTCGTAATTCAAGGGTTGATGGGAAAGTACAATATTCTGATAAAAGGATGGGGCCTTGAAGACGAATGCATTCTTTAATGAAAGTGATATGACATGATTAATTGCAGTGTTGATATTACTCATGATTAACTGCAGCATTGTTTTTAGGTTGGATGATATATAAATGAAGCATTATGCATAGATAAGATCTGTGGTAGAGAAGAAAGGATGGGAAGAAGGAAGAATAAGGTAGAGGGAAGGATGGCAAAAAAGGTGAAGGATGGAAATGGTCTCCTGGAGGAGCAGGTGAGTCTCTGAGAACCAGTGCCATGTTCTTTGGACAGCCAACCAGAAGGACAAGTACATGTTCCATGTAATGCACGTGAACCGCCACCTCAGAGAATTACTCTGTCCTTGACATTATATCCAGTGGGGGCTATATCCTCTCAGAATGCTAGCATCTTCTCCTCCAAGCTGCATGTCTCTGAATCTTTCACTGTGAAATGACTTTTTTTTTGTCTTTTTAGGGCCACACCCAGGGCATATGGAGGTTCCCAGGCTAGGGGTCAAATCGGAGCTGTAGCCACTGGCCTACACCACAGCCACGACAACGCGGGATCCGAGCCGTGACTGCGACCTACACCACAGCTCATGGCAACACCGGATCCTTAACCCACTGAGCCAGGCCAGGGATTGAACCTGTATCCTCACAGATGCTAGTCAGATTTGTTTCCACTGAGCCATGACGGGAACTCCTGAAATGACTTCTATGAAATGTTAGGAGAGGTTCCATGAATACGGTGTGCTGATAACTTTGGGATCCTATGCCCAACATATGTTCCTATTCTGCTGAGATTCATGAGAGACTTTAGTATAAAAAGGCTCCCAGAAGCCCTGAGACTACAAAGCCAACAGAAAATTTTACTTGGTTTACTTCAGTGTATTTAAGTTTGCCCCTTCCCGAGCTCAGCAGCTGATATGAAGACGGCTGAATGTTGCTGCTGGTGTTGGCATCCTGCCCTGGGTGCGGGATTCAGCCCTGATTCAAACAAAAGACTCTTTTGAAGAGCTCAGAGCAGGCACAATCCTGGATGTTTCTCTTGGCAGAGGTCTCTGAAAACATACATGGGGGATCCTTATGCAAACTGAAACATATGTGTTAAGCTTAATAGAAATTCCAAATCTAATTACTATGATGAGTTAATAGCAATTTCAAACCTAGTTACTATGATGAGAAAGGCAGGCTTTATTTTATTTATTTTTTCTTGAGGCATTCAGAATTCCTGGGCCAGGGATCAAACCACAGCAGCAACCTGAGCCACTGCAGTGACAATGCTGGATCTTCAACCTGCTGCACCACATGGAAACTCCAAGGCAGGCTTCATTAGTAAAGCTTTCAAGTGCAGATTTCTCAGGAGATCCCTGGAGCCCGTACCTATGTCCTCTGCCCTCTGTTTCCTTAATCCCCTAAGATACGGCAGCTGGTTGCACGCAGGTGCACTCCACGGCCACCTACACATGCCCACTCTGATAGACAGTTTCCAGCAGATGATTACAGAGGGTGTCTTACGTTCCTACTATATTTGTGACTGATGAATAACTGACCAGCCACCTTCCTCCCACCTCGCACCCAACCATCCTGGTGGGACCTCCCCAAGGACAAGGTCTGGGGCTCCTTGACCTCCACCCCGAGGAGCCTGAGGGATGGTGGCAAGAGGCACACCCAGGGGAGGCTCTCCTGCCGGAAGAGCCAAGCACATCCCCAAAGCCTACCCAGTGGGGCTGGAGGACTGGGTCGGAGCAAGCAAGCCAGGGGAGCAGGGCCAGCAAGGGGAACACTAACCGGGTGGAGGAACCTCCTCCCCGTCCTCTCTCCAGCCCTGATGTCTGGAGGACCCAGAGCCTGGAAGATGGGACAGAGAGCTAAACCCCTCCAGGCTCAGCACTTCCCCTCTCTGGTTAGGCTCTCACTCATGTAAAATTATAATAAAAAAAATAGTAAGCAATGATCCTCACCACCCATGACCTTGAACTCCCTCCCTGAGTTTCCTCGGCCGATTCTTCCTGGGACAGCTCCTGACCACCCCTCTCCCCAACTCAGTCACCCCAAAAGTTTGGCTGAGTTAAACCATCCTCCTCACACATTTTGGTACTGGAGAGTAAGTTCAAGGTTCACCATCTCTAAATGGCATTTTCCCTCTCAATCCACCAAGTTATGACTTCTGTTGAACAAGCAGGGCTGTGTGACCAGGTGCCAACAGATTCTGCAAAACAGCTAAGATGACCAAACTGCAGGCCCACACCAGTGTTGGTGCTTTAAAGACAGAAGGAAAAAATGCAATTACAAGGCATCTGCACACCTCCTCTTCATGGCCTTTCCCTCTTGTCACGAGGACGTTTCAAGTCCCTAAGCCCAAACACAGATCATTCATAAGATTAGCAGAGAGAAAACAGATTAATTTTTCTAAGAGTGGTCCTTCAATTTTCATTCTTTTTTTACACTTCTCTATATCACTTCTATTTTGGATTCTGTTTGGAAGATTTATTATCTGCTTCTGGCTATTGCTTCCTTTCAGGTAATTTCTTTTGAATTTTTATAACTCTTTGGTAGTAAGAATCTCCCACTATAAAAGAGGTAATAGTGGAAGTATTGAAATTTAGATGCTTCAAAGAAAGTTTCTGTTGCCTTTCGGGTTATAGTTGATGTTACAGTTAACATTAGTTGGTAATATATTTTCCAAGATACTTAGAGTCTGTATGTTTACAACAGATGTATGTTAGTCAGAAAATGAACAATGAAAGATCACTCCATTGCCATCACCCATCCCCTGGATCTTCAGTGATGTCTGAGGATACATCTCCTCAGGCCGATTTCATGCTGAATTATTCTTTCACCCTACAGAGCTACCACCAGTTAGTGTAGAACTGGGCAAGGCCTGGCGAAACGGAGCAGGACCCTACGGTGCTTCCCACACCATGTCCTCCACCTCCCTTTTGTCTGCAGAAATACTTTAGCTAAAGCATAAGTTTAATCAGAGAAATGTGAAAACTTCAGATGCAAAGGAAAGCACTCAAACAGAATCAAATGATAACAGTTTAGTCATTAAGCAAACTCAAGGGCCTTCATTTCCTCTTCAAAGATTATAGAGAATATTCTGTGAGCCTGCCCTCTCCCCGCGCTGCTGGCCTCCAGAATAAAGCAATATTCCTTTCCACCAGTCTTGCCTCTTCAGTTTCGACTTTTGAGTGGTGAGCAGGCAGATCTCACTTTCAGTAACACTGGGACACAAAAAAATGAGCTATGAATGGCAGAGCTCTGTCTTCAAGAGCTTTAGAGACTTCTAGTAAGACAGACATGAAGAAGCTCATTAAAAATATGATGCTTTCTGAGAGTAAGGTTGTCACAATGCAGCAGAAGTGTGGGAGGGAGAACACCCAAGAGGGTGGGGTGATTAGACAGTACTTTAAGCTGATGCTTGAAATAAGAGCAGAAATTTTCTGGTGAGACCTAGAGACAGAAGGCAAGCTGGGGAAATAATAGTATGTGCAAGAGAACAGGGTTATAAGAACTCCATGTGGCTTAGGATTGTTGGATCTGGCAATGGTGTGCAGGTGCGGGAGCCTGAGGGAGGATCAGGAAGATGCAGGGTCTCCACTGCAGGTTAAAGAGGTTTAGATTTTTCCGTTGAAGTCATGGAGGAGATCGCCAAGGGATTCTGGGTGGAGGAAGCTGCTCTGGCAGAGGAGGAAAGGTGGGCTCATGTTTTGGTGGGGGCACTGCAGTAGCCCTGTTGGGAGACCATGAGTGATGGAGCATGATAGATGGCTCTTCACTGTATTGGTTGTAGGACACTGGGTATTACTGAATGATTCCCTGAGAGAGGGAATCAAAAGAGGGGACCCCTGTGGTTGTCCCAGCTTAACCGTCTTAGAAGTGTTTCTAGGCCTAAGGGCAACAAAAACAAATCTTGAGTGTGATCCAAGGAGAGGAAGCTGAGTGTCAGGGAGACCCAGCTGGCCAGAGTCTGCAAAATAGAGCACCTGCCCATGGAGAAAATATTGGAAACGAATAAAAATGAAAACACGACATAGTGAAACATGCAGGATGCATTCAAAGCAGAACAGGCTTTTATTATTTATTGCACTAGATTTATTTATCTCCTTGCACTGAATTTATTGTACTAGAGGCAATATTGGAAGAGAAATCTCAAAAGACAAAAGATTTATATGATCTGAAAATATACCTGAGAATAGAAGAGAAATCTCAGAATTACCACTGAGGTGCAGTGGGTTAAGGATCCAGCATTGCCACAGCTGGGGTGTAGGTTGCAGCTGTGACTTGGATTTGATCCTTGGCCTGAGAACTTAATATGCTGTGGGTGAGAGAGGAGAAGAGAAGGAGAGGGACAAGGAGGAGAAGGAGGAGAAGAAGAGAGATCTCAAATCAATCATTTTACCTTCTACCTCAAGAAACTCCTAGAAGGATAGCAAATTAATATCCTCACCCCCTGCCTGAAAAAAAAAAAAAAAAGAAGAAGAAGAAAAGAAATACCAAGTTCAGGGTGGAAATCAATGAAATAAAAGACAGAGAAACAATAAGGAAAATCAATCAAACCAAAAGCTGGCTCTTGGAGAAGATTAATGAAATTGATAAACCTACAGTCAGACTGATTGGGGAAGAGATGACGTAAATTAGCTGTATCAAAAATGAGAGAGGTGACATCATCACTGATTCTAATATTAAAAGGAAAATAAGGGAAGATTACAATTTTCCATCAAAATATTGACATCTGAGATGAGACAGGTACATTTCTTAAAAGACACAAAGTGCCATGTTTCAATGAAGAAGAAATACTCTGAGTATTTCTATAGCTATTTTAAAATTGAATTTTAAGTTAAAATCTTTCCTCTTAAAAAAAGGACAAACTTCAAGCCTATATGTTTTCACTGATGAATTACTCAACATATAAGGAAAAAAAACCACCAAATCTATAGAATTGGCTTTACACCAATTACATAGGAATACTTTCCAGAAAACGGCAAAGGAGGGAATACTTCCCAATTCATTATATGAGGCCAGGATTATCTTGAAATCAAAATTAGAAAAATGCAAGAAAAGAAAATTACACAGCAATATTCCTTATGGAAACAGATGCAAAAACTTAAAAATGTGGTTAGCATATTGAATTCAACAACACAAAATGCAGCATGACCAAGTAGTGTTTAATCCATAATGTAAGCTTGATTTAACATCCAAAAGTCCATTAACGTAATTCACCATATTAACAAAGAAAAATGTCATATCCATAGATTCAGAAAAATAATTTGTCAAAAGCCACTCAAGTTCTGATTTAAAAAAAAAAAAAACCTCTCAGTAAACTTAAAATAAAAGAGAACTTCCTTAATCTGTTAAATGGCATTTTTAAAGATTCTTGAACTAATATCATAATTAATTATGAAAGACTGAATGCTTTCCCCCCGAGACTGTGAACAATATAAGGATATTTGCTCTCACCATTTCTATTAAACTTTTCTCTGGTGATTTCTGTCAGTGCAACAGCTCATTCAAAGTAAAGACATGGGAGACATACGAAAAGAGGAGGCAGAAACCAAGCTTTCACTTAAAAAGATACATGCGCTGCTGTGTTCACTGCAGCACCAGTCACAACAGCCAAGACATGGAAACAACCTAAATGTTCATCAACAGATGGAAGGATTAAGAAGATGTGGCACATATACACAATGGAACACTACTCAGCCTCAAAAGAGATCAAAATTATCCCATTGGCAGCAACTAGAGACTCTCACGCTAAGTGAAGTAAAACAGGAAAGACAAATACTATCACTTATACGTGGAATCTAAAATAGGGCACAAATGAACCTACCTACGAAATAGACACAGATTCACATAGAGAACAGTCTCGTGGTTGCCAGGGAAGAGTAGGGAGGGAGTGGGATGGACTGGAAGTTTAGGGTTAGGAGATACAAACCATTCCATTTAGATTGGTTTGACAACAAGGTCCCACGATACAGCACAGGGAACTATATCCAATCTTCTGAGATAGAACATGATGAAAGATAATATGAAAAAAAGAATATATACATATATATGACTGAGTCACTTTGCTGCACAGCAGAAACTGATACAACACTGAAAATCAACTATAATTAAAAATCTAAAAATAAACAAAAACAAAAAAGAAACTGATTGGTGGCATAGGACAGAGTCCAGATACAGACCTCTGCATATATGGATAACTGATTTTTGCAAAAGTAAGAGGATGACGTAGAGGACAATCTTTTCAAAAAATGGTGTGGTGTGGAAAGATTAGATGTCCATACAGGAAAAAATTATGATCCATGTTTCACACGGCATACAATTACTACCTCAAAATGGGTCACTGATCTGGACATAAAACCTCAAAAACTTGTGGAAGAAAACAGCAGAAAACCTTCATGACCCTGGTGTTGGTGATGAGTTTTAGTTACAACATCAAAAGCATGATCCAAGGAAGAAAAAAAAAAAGAGAGACAAACCGGACTTCATCAAAATTAAAAATAACTGTTCTTCAAAAGGCACACTGCTAAGACAAGCACAGGCGAGAAGAAAACTCTCCGTTGTCAGTTCAAACCTTATCTCCCCAAGAGAGCCTTCCTGACCCTCCAGGGGACCAGGCATGGGTTCTCCCAGAATCCCATCTTCTCTTTCCCAGCACGTGTTACCGTTGTGATTTATACCGTAGTCCCTTCAGTTTTCCCTCCTCATGGGAACCAAGCTCACTCTCTCAGCAAGACGCATGGCCCAACATATAAAAACATTTACAAATATTTGTTTGAAGAAGCATAACTGAACACTGTCGACTTGGCAGCAATGAATCCTAGGCTTCAAATTTTTGGTTTATCAATTGAAAATGAAAATGATTCCCACTGATAGACAGAAAGAAAGTGAATGTTTTAAATATTTTGGTTTCCATCTGTGCATCAGACATCCCCATCTGCTCCTAAAACAGCTAATAAAAGCCTTTGATTGCTTGTTTGCAAAAGTGTTTGACAAGTTCAAATCTCCTAATGTGGGGAAATACCCGAGTATCAGTCACAGCCTCATTTCTGTCATAGCTGAATGGTTACAGGAATTGGGACCTGATGACTCGAGCTAAAGAGCATCACACATTTCAGGTTTCTTTTCTTGGGACTCAGTACGGCTTACGGAGGACTGACCACTGAGATCAACATATCACTAAAGTCAGGAAAACAAAATTCTGGCTATGACACCAGACATCAGTGCTGAATTTAAATTACCTCAACTTCTCTACTGTAAGTCTTAGCGGTACTTCTATGTTCTTTCAGGGAAGTTTATGGTCTCTGTCAAGTGGGACACTACCACGAAGTCACTCCTGGTATTCTATGCTGTCTGTGACAGACCCTGGCTTTTTTGTGAGTAGGGCCTGATGATTCCATTTCTAAAAAGGAACTCACTTAACAGGTATCTTTGGCCAGGATGGAAACGCGAGCCCAGCTGATTCAAAACTAGTGGCTCTCACGTGGCCACAAATCAGCTGAGGAAATGTGTGTTTCTTTGTGTAGAAAAGAGTGCTAGGCAAAGAGAAGGGAGAATAGACATAGAGTTTAGAGGACTCAGTTTTCTCAAAATCATTTGCTAATTTTAAGAATATTTACTGATTTTTAATGATTTTTATTTTTTCCATTACAGTTGGTTTACAATGTTCTGTCAAATTTTCTACTGTACAGAAAAGTGACCCAGACACACACACACATACACATTCTCTTTCTCATATTATCCTCCATCACGTTCCATCACAAGTGACTGGATACAGTTCCCTGGGCTATACAGCAGGAGCTCATTGCTTATCCACTCCAAATGCAACTGTCTGCCTCGCCTCTGTTAACCCCAGACTCCCAGTCCATCCCACTCCCTCCCCACATCTGTCTCACCACAAATATTTAAGAGTGACAAATGTGAGCAAAACTTTCTCAAAACTCCAGTAGGAATTTAGTGTAGATGATGGTGCAGGTGGGAGAAGGGGTGAACACATCACCTCCCTGACAAGGTCAAACTAGATTCTTAAAAAAAAAAAAAAAAAAAAATTCATTTAATAGGGGACGCACAAACTTGGAAAAGAATATGACCCATTATGGATCAACAGGCCCCATCGCCTCCCTGCTTTGAAAATAGCACTCATACAAAGCACTGTTGAGATAGTTCTAGTTAAAGGCTCCCAGCATTGCTGAGAAGAAGATTCCACCCACTCTCTCCAGCTTTGATCACAAAAGGGAAAACAGACGACAACGAAGAGAAAGGCCCCTCTAAACCCTGAAATGCTCATCTCTCTCCTAGGCACACGGTGTATTTTCCCTCCTTTGAAAGACACATGAGTCTCCTGAAAGGTTGGCCTAAGTGAGATGCGCAAATTATAGGACTTTGATCATGGGCTTCTACTCTAATATACGAGGTTTGGAAAGAAAAGAATTAGAGGGAGAATGCCTGGCTGAATAGATGGTCTCAGAAATGAGCTCTGATTTGTTATGTACTCAGAATAGAAAAGCAAGTGGCATTCTGCTCAGAGATCTGTTGGGAAGGAAGGAGAAAGCAACAAAACACAGCAGAGTCATTTAGCAGATGCAAATTAGTGTATATATATATATATATATATATATATATATATATATCCTTTTCCGTTATGGTTTATCTCAGGATATTGAATATAGTGCCCTGTGTTTTACAGTAGGACTTTGTTGTTTATCCTTTGTTGTTTTATACTGTAAAACACAGGGCACTATATTCAATATCCTGAGATAAACCATAACGGAAAAGGATATGAAAAGGGATATATATATATATATATATATATATATATATATATATAAAACTAAATCACTTTGCCATACAGCAGAAATTAAAACAAATCAACTCTACTTCAAAAACATTTTTTTTAAAGATTAAAGCCATTTAGTAAAGAGACTTTGGGTATGAGACACAGTAGAGGTGGGATCTCATTATTCACAGGGAAAAACTGGGGGAGAAATGATATTATTGGCCTCAATTCTCAATACATAAATTTACAGAATGAAAGTGGGCCATAACAGGTGGTAACTTAAGGAATGGAGGCTTTTTTTATTTAGATAGATGTAATTTAATAGCATCCCTTGTTGAAGGGAAGTAAGGTTTTTGGTAATTGTGCAAGCTAAGAAGCTGCTCCCCACAGACAGAAACATACAGCAGGGGAGGTTTATATAAAGAAGGAAGGAAAGGAAAAGGGAGCTTCTTCTTAGTCTCTGTGAACTAAAACGTCAGCATGATAAGCATCACATATATTTAATTAACATGCATTTGACATACTTATTTGATTACATACATAGATATGAAAAAATAGAACGGTACCAGAAATGTAGGTGATGGGGAACGACAGCTCCCTGGGCATCTCGCCCACCCAAATCCCCCTACCCAGAGCAGAGGCAAGTGGCCTGGGGAGGTTAACCCTTTCAACTCTGTCTCATTCTGACAGTTCATTTCGGCTCTCCAGATAATGCTTTGTCACTGAAACACGAAGAGCCTTTTCAATTTTAGACTCCAGTCTGTGAAAGCCAACTCTCCAGATAAGGCTTTGAGACTGGTTTCCCTATCAGTGACCTTCACAACCTTAAATCAGCTGCTTCCAACTGTGTTCTATCTTCCACAGATAAATCTTGATTCACAGTGTCACACAGTAAGCTGGCCTTTCCTGGCATCTCTTAGCACCTAATTTCATCTATAAAGGCTGTTGAAATTTGCATGGGTTGATTCTAAAAGCTGAGAATTTAAAATTAGTATCATAGAGACAGAGTACTATCATGTCCTTTTATTTATGCACATCCTGTGGTTTTTCTCATGATTCTTTTTCTTAAATCCTTGTGTTGGTGGCCCATGCGCACCTCCTTTATCCCAGAGCCCTTGCTCCAGACCCTCCACTATCGCTGTCCATTTGGATGGGTGAAATCTACATGGCAATTGTCCTGGAACCTCTTTTACGCATCACCCACCATGGAATCCCTATTTCGTGGACCTAGTCTCTTTGTTCACATTTGGTTTATTTTGCCTTTTTTTTTCTTTCTTTTTTCTTTTTTTTTCTTTTTCTTTTTGGTGGGGTGTGTGTATGTGTGTGTGCATGTGTGTAAGTGTATGTGTATGTGTGTGTTTGTTTTGGCCACACCTGCAGCATGGCGAAGTTCCTAGGCCAGGGATCAAACCCACACTGTAGTTGCAGCCTGAGCCTTATAAGAAGAGGGAGAGACGTCCTGGAGGTGTGGTCAGAGAAAAGATCCTGTGAGGACACAGTGTGAGCACAGCCGTCTGCAAGTCAAGGAGTGGCCTCAGGAGAAAACAGCCCTGCCAGCACCATGGGCTTGGATTCCCAGCCTCCAGAATTGTGAGAAAACAGATTCCTGTGGTTTAAGCCATGCAGTCGGTGCTCTTTAGTTACGGCAGCCCAGCGGACTGATACAATGCATCACATACACGAGTGCTGGGTATGGAAACTGAGACACAGAATTATTTTCCCCAAGAAGCTTGAACATGTCCTCCCAAAGCGCCTTTCCGTTAGGGCATCCAGCATCACTGATGAGGTTCTGAGCCCATCCTAAGTTTCTTTTTGTTCATGGCGGAACTTTACTGCTGGCATTCCAAAATTTTACAGACAGGTGTGGAAGTGAGAAATCTCTATTTTTTGAGTCACTGTGCTTGGTATTTGATCTTCCTTTCCCAGACAAAGACTGTGATTCTCCATTCTGGGAAGCTGTTCATTTGATAATTTCCTCACCTCCATTCACTCTGGGATCTAGTCCTAACATTTTTTATTAGCCTGAATTCTGGACTCTTTTTTTATTTTATTTTTTTGGTCTTTTTAGAGCTGTACCCATGGCATATGGAAGTGCCTAGGCTAGGGGTC
>PVHT020001749.1:1861755-1886001 GCA_004024745.2 Catagonus wagneri | reverse complement strand
TTTCCCAGGAGATCCTCCAAGAATTGCAGTCAGGTTCCACCCGGATTCCTATGGAGACTGCTTTGCCCTGGGACCCAGTGCACGTGAAAGTCTGTGTGTGCCTTTCAAGGATGGGGTCTCTGTTTCCCCCAGTCTTGTGGAGCTCCTGCACACAAGCCCCGCTGGCCTTCAATGCCAGATGCTCCACGGGCTTTCTCCCTGTGCCCAATCCCCAGGCGTGGGGTTTTGACATGGGGCTCAGAACTCTCAGTCCTGTAGCTGAGTCTCTGTGATGCAGTTACTTTCCAGTCTGTGGGGCTTCCCACCCAGGAGGTATGGGGTTTTCTATTGTGTAATCGCCCCTCCTACCTCTTGATGTGGTCTCCTCTTTGTCTTCTGGAGCAAAATATCTTTTTTGGAAGTTTACAGTCCATTTGGTTGAAGGCTGCTCGGCATTTGGTTGTAGTTTTGCTGTTTTTCGGGAGAGAAGTTGAGCTCCAGTCCTTCTATTCCACCATCTTAATCCAATCCCAATATGCCTGATGTTCTATATCTCATTTTTTATTTTTAAAAGAAATTTCCTACACTTACTCTCTCCATCTTTTTAGCAAATGTTATATATTTCCTTAATTTAAGAACCTTTATATTATTCCCTACTTTTTGCCCCCTCCTAAGGTCCTATTTTGCTGCATCTTTTAAAAACAGTGGCCATGCCTAAAATATCTCCTTGTTTAAAGTTATCTGTTTCCTGGATATTCTCCTCTGGACTCTCAGTTAATCTGTTTTGTTTTGTATCAAAATCTTTCCCGTTTACATTTCCGGTTTCCTTTACTTTGTGATGATTGTGGTTACTCAATCATTTTATGCAATAGCAATAGGTAAGCTGCTGCCTAAGTTGGTGAGCTCCAAGGTGTGCACAGGGACCCCGTCTCTCACTCCCTGCCTTGTTCAGCTCTCCTGGAGAGCGGCTGGCTTCTGGGTGTTTGCTGGTGGCAGACACTGACTTCCACTGTGACTCATTGGGACAGGGACATTGATCCTCTTTCCAGTCTGTGCAGCTCTGGTTTCCAACCCACATATCAAGGCCTGGGGCTCTTCCCTGGCAGAAGGACCCCCGCAGGCTCTGAGATCCCGCTCCTGACCTGGGTTCCCACTTTTCTGCCTCCGGTGTTCAAAAATGTTGCCCATCGCACGCAATGAAGATGTGCCCCCCCTGCCCTCATTGCTGCTGCTGCTGTGTGCCGTTCTGCGCCCCGCTGTCAGGGAACTTGGGGCTGAGGATAAATGTGCAGTCGCAACCTGCCCTGGGGAAAGAGACTCGCTGACGAGTCACCCCAGAAGGCAGAGGAGTCCCTGAACTTACCCTTGGGGGGCCGGGGAGCTTGAAGAGAATATGACCAGCTGTCTTAGAACTCAGGAAGTTAAAGAGAGGAATCCTTCTCTGTGCTGTAGTCAGTGTTGCCAAGGTTTTAGAAAAGAGGAGACTCTGAACAGTTAACGACTGACTATGACAAATATGAGAAGCAAGGCTTTGCAGAAAGCTGTCTGCTGCATTCACAGTATCCAAGGACATCTTAGAATAGAGAGATAGGAGTCTCAAAGACAGAGAAAATAATAAGAAAGAGAAGGAAGAAACATCATAGGCATGCCAGGGGGTGGCAGGGGAGTGGGAGGTGGGAAGTGTCAGAAAAGCAAAACCTCCTAGGGGACTGAGATGTTCAGGAATGTTCAGGAAAGGGAAAGTACTATCTGAGGATTCTGTGCGCTGTGCGCATGCGCGCCTGGCAATCCCCGAGAAGACCAGCAGGGGGCGTGTGGGGCCGCCAGAAAATTGCTTCCAGCGCTGCTAGGGGTAGCAGAGCACGGAGCTGTAGATCAGGCCATAAGGCTGTGGATACTGTGATCCAGGAGACTGGCGGGGAGGGAGAGAGGTGGAAGGTGGGACCACTTTTTAAAATGTCATACTTCAATAGACACTTAGGCGGTTACCATGTCTTGGCTATTGTGAATGTTGCAATAAACGTCGGAGTACAGACATCTCTTCTGTGATCTGTTCTCATTTCCTTTAGTTCATGGAAAAGGGGGGGGTGAATTATATATATATGTGTACACACACACACACACACAAATATAAATACATACATTATTCAGCCATGAGAAAGAAGGAAATCCTGCCATTTGCAACAACTTGGATGGATCTTAAGGATCTTATGCTAAGCAAGTCAGACAGAGAAAGACAAATACTGAATGAGCTCACTTACAGTGGAGTCTAAAAAAGCTAACTCATAGGAAACAAAAGTAGTATAGTGGTTACCGGGTGCTGAGGGTGAGGATTGGAGAATTGAGATGGTGGTCACAGGGTCCAAACTTGCAAAGTTCTGGAGAGCTAATGCACAGCATAGTGATAATAGTACTGTGCGATAAACTCTGAAGTTGCTAAGAATCTAGACCTTAATTATTCCCACCGCAAACAAGAAATAACAATTACCTGAGGAGATGGAGGTGTTCGCTAATGCCACTATGGCTACAGTATTACAGTATATAAATGTACCAAATCAAGAGGTTGCACACCCTAAACTTATACAATGTTATGTGTCCATTATATCTCAGTTAAAAAACTCCATGTGTTTATTTTTAAGACCTGCATTGGGCATTTCATGTATTATGATACTGAAATAAGGCATATCTTTTTTTTTTTTTTTTTTGGCTGCCCCCATGGCATGCAGAAGTTCCTGGGCTAGGGATCGAACCTGAGCCACAGCAGTGACAACTCAGGGTCCTTAACCAGCTGTACCACAAGAGAACTCCTAAGGCATATCTTTTATTTCTAATCAATCTTGTTTACATCAAAGCCCAACATGCTTCTCTTAAATCACCTCCCTCACTCAGGAAGCCCTGAAAAAACTCAATTTTTGCCTTGTCTTCCTTTAGACAATCTCCTTCCTGAGGGACTGGCCACCTCAGGTCCATGCTTTCCCCAAGCCAAGCACAACAGGGCATCTGAAAACCTCCCGTGTGGGGCATACAATACAAATGTCATTTAAATAGTTAACAGTAACTTGTTTTAAAATCTAACTAGCATTTTTCTTTTGAACTGTGAAATCTTAATACGTTACTAACGGAATTAAGAAAGTCCTCAGTGTTTTGAGCCAAACTGCACGCAGACAGAGAGAGAGAGAGAGAGATGGATATCCCCGTGTTTCACAGGCTGTTCTAAATGTTCTTCTGCAGGAAAAAAATCCTTGAAAACAATACAAATTGCCAATTGAAAATAGGATTTTGTAAAGAGATTCAATCTAGAAATAACCCTGGCTCACTGTATTCATTTCTTACTGCCGCTTTGACAAATTACCAGAACTTTGGCTTAAAAGAACCCAAATTGATTATCTGAAGCTCAGAAGTTTAAAATAGGTCTACAGATCTGCATTCCTTCTGGAGGATCCAGCGGAGAATCCGTTTCTGACCTTTTGAAGCTTCTAGAAGTGCCTGCACTCCTTGGCCCATGGCCTTAGATCATTCCACCTATGTTTCTGCCCTCATATCTTCTTCCCCAACCCCGCCTCCAACTTACAAGGACCCTTCTGATTACATGGTCCCGTTTGGATAATGCAGTATTACCTCCCCATTTCAAAGTCCTTTTTGCCATGTAACCTAATACAGTCACAGGTTCCAGGCATGAGGATATGGACATCTTTGGTGAAGGGAGGGGACACATTACTTTGTCATCCACCCTCACGAACAAGCCATAAAAGGTAAACAAATGGGTTAGAGTTTCTGGGGAATTCTGGCATCCTCGGAAGAAAGGGTGCTATGCAGCCCTAAACCTCTTCACCTTGTAGGCATCAGACTTGGACCCCAGCCCGGCTCTGCCCCTTAGCACCTGCCAGCCCGCAGTCCCCTTCTCAAGGTCTCGGAGGACTAACATAAGACACATGCAAGCTGGAGTTCTGTGCAGCGGGTTAAGGATCTGGCGTTGTCCCTGCAGTGGCTCATGTAGCTGCTGTGGCCTGGGTTTGATCCCTGGCCTGCCGCAGCTGCGGCAAAGCCGGGTCCCTAACCCACCGTGCTGGACAGGGGATTGAACCTGCGTCCCAGAATTCCCAAGATGCTGCTGATCCCGTTATGCCACCGTGGGAACTCCTGGAAACCTCCATTTTAATCATCAGTCCCTGTAAAGATTAAAGGACTTTCTCATTTTCACTTGATAAGCCATCCTACAACGTCACACCTCTGAGCTTCATACCATCTCTGGATGCAAAACCTCTCGGTTCACAAACTCTTTTTAATGCGCACAGCACTCTTACTAATGACTATTTAATTGATCTGGTGGTTTTAATTTTTGCTGTTTCTAGATATCTGACAATCCAAACAAGGTCTGAGTAGCCTGATGTCTCTGTCACGGTCCGGTTTCTCCAAAGCATCATACTACTGAGGTTCTGTCTCCTGAAGAAATGAGCCCGAGGGGACAGGGAGGGGAGAGACACAGGGTTCTGGAGCAGACTGCCAGCCCCACGTTGGCTTCTGCAGCTCCTGGCTCTGAATTTCATATATTTCCAAGGGGGAAGCCCAGCCTCTGGGGGAGGAGGTTCAAGCCTCTGCACCTGCCTGTGCAGAGGACCCACTGTGAGGCAGGATGCAACCACTTCTGAGATCGGCCTCACCCGCGAAGCCAGGCAGGACACGGAGCTGCAGGAGCCCACCCAGAGCAGCTGAACAAGCCACCAGAAGCCAGAGCAGGGGGACTGGAGGCCCAGGGTGGTGGAGGACAGTGTGGGGCCAGAGCCGGCTCCCTGTACACCTCCACTTCAGGGTCAGAGTGCAGCCAGGTGGCTCCTGCTCATCCCGCCACTTTCTGTCCCCCGCTGCCCTGCCCCGCCCCCAGGATTGCTGGATCACTTTTCCCTGCAGTCTGGATTCTGCTCCTGCCCCAGTGATCTCATTCTGAAAAGTGGCCATGGAGAAGATCCTTAAATCCAAATCAGACCGTGCCTTGATTCAAATGATGAAGAAACTCAGAAGAACATTCCAGAACCCTCCTGTACGATGTGTTGCATCTTACAGTGCGTCTCCACTGTGATGCTGTGGCTCTGTCTTCTCGACGGTTCCTCATGCTCTGAGCTCCTTTCTGCTCTGGGTCCCAGGCCCCTGCACTGCCCTCCAGGTCTGCGTGTCACCCCCTCCTCCATGTGGTCTCTGGACGAACGTAGCCTCTCAAGTGAGACCCTTCCAGACCCTGCCATGCCTGCCTCACTCTCAAACCCCCCTGCCCTGGCCCTTCCCTCCTCAGCCTTTATGCGCCTCTGACACAATTTCCCTGGGTGCCTGTTAGTGTGATGAGCAGATGAAAGCTGAGGAGTTACACGGTCACCCGTGAGTTTCGGGGCGGGGGCACAGGGAGGGTCTCTGCAGTTCTTAGACAAATTGGAGAACACACACACACAAATTCTCCAGCGAAACCCAAAGATTCTTCAAAGCAAGGTAGTTACAGTCAGTAATTTGGAAAATTAATTTCAAGCGTTCGATTAAACCGCTTCTCTCATTAGAAGGAGGAAAAAAGCCGAATGGAGAACCACACAACCTTTCAGAATGACCCTGTCTAAAGCTGGAGATTTAAAATATCACTACCCAGTCATTCATCCCTGTCCCCAAGGAGAAACGGAGCTATCTACAGAAGCTAGAAATAACCCAGACTCAGGTCAAGGCAGCATGGGAATTTTCCTTCCTAGTGCATCACGTCGCAGAAGACAACCCCGCTAGCATCACAGCAGATTAAGTCCTGAGCACAGGGCTCCTTAGTGAGATCAGAGGTAAGCCCTGGGCTCACTGAGTCTCCTGGGGTCTGTCCTGCTCTGTGTCCCTGAGGCCCTGAGCACCAGATGCCAGGAGCCAGGCCCCTCCTGGTCTTTCCAGAAGAAGCTTACCCCAGAGATAAGCTTTAAAGACACATTTTTCTAACAACCAAAGGAACCAGCGCACACAGGGCGGGAAACCCTTTGGAAACATACACGACCGGGGCAACACAAAGCAGGTGTCAGAGACCAACAGATTCAAGGTTTAAACTGCTAGGCAGTGGGCTGTGCCATTATTTATAACAAAATCCTCTGAAAATGGACATTTCGTTTCCTGAGTTTCTTTATCCACTCGATTATGCGGCGGGACTACATCAGAAGTCTCTTCCAGATCTAGTATTTTGTCTCCCGCACCTGGTGTCAGGTGTGCAGGCGTTGGGGGTGGGGAAGGGTCCTCTCTTGGGGAGTCAAATTCTCCCATCCCAAAGAACCTGCCCAGGAAGTTCCCACTGTGGCTCAGCAGGTTAAGGACCAGTTGTCTCTGTGAGGAGGCGGGTTCGATCCCTGGCCTTGCTCACGGGTTAAGGATCCAATGTTGCTGTGGCTGTGGCATAGGTCGCGGGTGCAGCTCAGATGCAACCCCTGGCCTGGGAACTTCCATGTGCTGCAGGCGCAGCTTGCAAAAAGAAGAAAGAAAGTAGAGAAAAACAAAGGAAGAAAGAGGGAAGGAAAGAGGGAGGGAGGAAGGCAGGAAGAGAGGAAGGAAGGAGGGAAGGAAAGGAATGAAGGAAGAAAGAGACAAAAGGATGGAGGGAAGAAGGGAGGGAGAAGAGGTAGGAAGGAGGGAAGAACAAAGAGTAAGAAAGAACACGGCCCCCACCGCCCTGCCAATGTCTTTAATTTCCACCACTGCACAGAGTCCTCAGGCTTAAGGAAATCCTATAAATTCCTCAGAGGCCTAACAAGTTTGTCCTGGCAGAGGGAGGGATGGAGACGGGTCCTGGCCGATGCGGGCAGTCGCTGCAATGCACAGGCCCCTCCCCTGGGCTGCACACACAGGAGAGGGCGACCTCACCGGTGCCGGGAAAGCACCGCCGCTGACACAGCAACTGTCCAGCTCAAGGCCTGGTGAGGGCCAGGGCAGCCGGTTCTGAGGGCCCCTGGAGCCTCCCGGGCAGCCCGGGGCAGCCCGGGGCACAAAGGGGGCCAAGCAAGGAGAAGACCCGTCCCCGCAGCCACCCTCTGAGCCTCCCCAGTCACCCCTCCTCCGGCGACTTGGCAAACAGCCGCATCTGCGGGGAGGGGATTAGCATGGGGCACAGAGAAGGCCAGGAGAGGGCTGGTCTCCCGCCAGCACCCACACGTTCCTCAGTACGCGTGTTTCCCAAGTTTTACAGTCTTTGCCTCCTCGACACATCCTTGCTTTCAAAGGGGGGCAAAAATCAGGGCAATTCTGCTTCTCGTCTCTAGCTGGTCTAGCGGCTATGACTCCTGGTTTTCACTCAGGCTGCCCAGGTTCAGTTCCCGAGCAGAGAATTACGATCTTCAAGTCATTGCTCACTGCTGTCTCTTCCAGATCAGTTTCACCCTCAGAGTCCTGGTGGATGCAGGGCCCTTGAGCTCTAGGGGCCCAGGCTGAGCAGCCATCCTGGGGAGCCCCTGCGACCCAGGCCACGGGTCAGCAGGGCATCGGTGGCAGAGATGGGAGTGGTGGGACACGGCAGAGAAAAACCTGAGGCGATTTTGCCCCCCTTGCCAGCTTTTTACCTAGACTGCCCGCAGGGGAATCACCTGTGTTTGTGAACTAGAGAAAGGGACGCTACAGTTACTTCTGAGAAGAAAGCAAAACCTCACACAGGGCACACACTATACAGAGAGAAACTAGACAGGTAACAGAGACCCTCCGTACAGCACAGGAAAATCTACCCAGCTCTCTGCAGTATCCTGTAGTCTCTGTAGAATCTGAAAAGGAATGCATCCGTGTATATGTGTTACTAATTTACTCTGCCGTATACCTGAAATTAACACAACTTTGTAAGGCAACTATATTCCAATAAAATTAAAAAACTGTATAAGCAATGAAATTCTGATGTACAGCCCAAGGAACTGTATCTGATCACTTGCGATGGAACACCCTGGAGGATAACATGAAAAAAACGTATATAACTATGTATAACTGGGTCACTTTGCTGTACAGCAGAAATTGACAGAACACTATAAATCAACTATAATAAATTTTTTTCTTTTTTTTCCTTTCCTTTTCTTTTTTTTAGGGGGGGTGCTGCATATCGAGGTTCCCAGGCTAGGGGTCGAATTGGAGCTGTAGCTGCTGGCCTACGCCACAGCCACGGCAACGCCAGATCCGAGCCATGTCTGTGACCTACACAACAACTCACAGCAATGCCAGATCTTTAACCCACTGAGCAAGGCCAGAGATTGAGCCTGCATCCTCATGGATACTAGTCAGATTCATTTCCGCAGTGCCATGACGGAAACTGCTACAATAAAAAAATTTTGTTTAAAAATTTAAAAACCTCACTCAGGAATTCCTGCAGTGGTACAGTGGCTTAGGGATCCAGTTATGTCTCTTCAGTGGATCGGGTTGCTGCTGAGACTGGAGTTCGAGCCCCAGCCTGGTGCAGAGGTCCAGCATTGCCTCAGCTATGGTGCAGGTCAGATTTGACCCCTGGACCAGGAACTTCTATATGACTCAAGTGAGGCCATTTAAAAAAAAAAAAAACCCAAAAAATCCTCACACAAATGCTCAAGTTATAAGCAAAGCCCCATTCAAATGATCTTGAATAATATTTAATTTATAAATATTAATATTAAAATACTTTAGATTTCATATTTTATTAGGATTTAGTTTAAAACACTGTAATGTATGTATAGGTTGCAAATAAAAATATTACTATTTTGGGGGGCATCTGGATTTTTTTTTTTTGCTTTCTTTAAGGGCCACACCAGAGGCATACGGAAGTTCCCAGGCCAGGGGTCAAATCAGAGCTATAACCAACAGCCTACACCAAAACCACAGTAACCTGGGACCTGAGCTGCATCTGACACCAGAGCTCACGGCAACACCAGACCCTCAACCCACTAAGCAAAGCCCGGGATCGAACCCAAGTCCCCACGGGTTCTAGTGGTGCTCATTACCGCGGAGCCATGACGGGAACTCCCGGCACCTGGATTTTTAACTGCTCCTTTTAAATACCATACTTGTCTCCTCCACTCTACAAGGTGGGTCCTCCCTCTCCTGGGAGAAGAGATCGCATACCCACTCCTGATTCTACTGCACAACCTCTCCCATACCTCCCACCCACTAATACCCTTGCCGTTTCCATATTCCACAGGGATGAGGCCCCAGGAATGGGGCTACACACAGACAAAGGAGAGCAGGGCACCCCACTGAACTGTCAAATCCGAGTGGGTAAAGGAAGATCCCCATCAACGGGGGGAGAAAGAGGGAGGGGTGTCCAGGGCGAGCAGGTGGACTTCTGGGACCAGCTGGGCCACACCCTTCTGACCTCAGGGAGGATGAAGTGATCTGTATGCATTCATGCTGAATAATTCAACCTCGTATCTCAGACTGTCCACCAGAACACAGGGTGTTGGGTAGGAAAAAAAATGTTACGACTTTTAGTTATGCATTTATTTACCTATTTATATTTTTAATATTCTAGCTATTTTATTTGAAACCATCTATAAAAACATCCCCTTGTGGGAGTTCCCTGGTGGTCTAGTGGTTAGGATTCTGTGCTTTCATCGCTTCGGGCCCCAGGTTCAAGCCCTGGTCTGGGAATTGAGACCCCACATGAAGCTGCTGCATGCCATGGCCAAAAAACAAAAAATAAAATACTGATTCACTTGGCTGTATCCCTGAAACTAATACAACACTATAAGTCAACTATACTCCAATAAAATTAAATTTAAAAAATAATAAAAAAAAAACACCCCTTCAGCTGCCCAATTATTTACTCAGAGATAATCTGACAATCATTTTGGGAAATTTTTCCTTCTATGTAGCATTCATTATTTTCACAAAACATGCAGAAATCGTAGCTTCTAGGCTTAAAAAACATAGTAATGGTATGACTTCTATTTATTAGGAATTTCATTTTTCACATCAAGCAACCAATGAAAGAAAACAAAAATGCAAACAAATGCACAGAAAGATTTTGCTTTCCAAATATTCTTCATTTCCCAAGTTTCTCTGATTCCCTTAGCTTGGAGGAAGGTGGGGGATGGGGGGAAGGCACTGTCTCCAAATGATGGAATGCCTCCCTTCTTTTACCTTTTCTATGGGGAACCCTCACTGCTTGTCACCTCGGCAATCAGAAACACAAAGCTGTTCAGAGCAGAATTTTCTGTAATGCAAAACATATGAAAAGGCAGGCCTTGAAAACAGCTGAGGGGGAGAGAGTTTACCTTTCTGATAACTAGCCGACAGGTGACAGAATATGCCAGAACCAGCAAGGCTTGTCAACCACTTCAGAAGACTTCCCCCCTGACGAGTGAGCCACACTGTAAGGCTGGGTCTGGGAGTGGGTCACTGGCTGCAGCCCTCTTCAACCCGAGCAGACTTGCATTTGCATGCTTCCCACCTATGAACTTGGTGGACTAAGAAAATGGGATGGGATTCCTAGCTCTTGTCAGGGATGAACATCGTCTAGAGCAGAACTGTCTGCAATGCTAGAAATACTCTGATAAAAAGTGTAACAGTTCAGCACTCAAAATGTGGCTAGTTACCACTGAGGGAGCCCATTTTCACCTTTATTTACTTTTTTCACTAATTTTTTTTTTGTCTTTTGTCATTTTAGGACCGTTCCCACACCATGTAGAGGTTCCCTGGCTAGGGGTCCAATCGGAGCTACAGCTGCCGGACTACACCACAGCCACAGCAATGTGGGATCCGAGCCACGTCTGCAACCTACACCACAGCTCATGGCAACGCTGGATCCTTAACCCACTGAACAAAGCCAGGGATCGAACCCACAACCTCAGTCGGATTTGTTTCCGCTGCGCCACAACGGGAACTCCACTTTTTTCACTAATTTAAATGTCAGCAGCCTCAGGCACCACCAGTGGCCCTGGGGAGAGTGGGCAGCAGGGCTCTGCAGATAATCAGAACTTCACTGCAAGGCAGGGAGCCCACAGTTGTTCCTCCAGGATATGCAGATGAGGGTGCCCAGCCAAGGTGTCCCTTCTCTTCAACTCAGAGTGGCCAGCCAGGCCTGTGAAGGTGACGCAGATGTGGTGGGGACGTGGGGGGATCGGCAGGCACGGAAGGAGTGGAGGGAGGATGCGAAGAAGGACAGAAAGGGGAGGAAACCAAGTATGCACTGGTGACACCCCTACCCTGGCGGGCAGCCTATGCCAGGCCATCGCCCATCCCCGCCCTGCGGCACCATCACTGCCCTGAGCCGAAGGCGGGATCTGAGGCAGCCTGCTCAGCTTCCGCCAGTTAGGCCAAGGTCATAATTTGATGCGCCAAATAGAATTATGCAGAAAGTTCTTTCTGGTGGCTTACTAAATGAAGCCTCATTTCTTTTCTTTTTTTTTTGCCACCCCTCCCTCACAGTGTCTGGGAAAAGGTTGTGCACCTTGGGTTAAAGGAGTTGGAATAATTGATCATGTAATATCTTTTAAAATCACATTATTTAATCAGTGCACGTACTCGCTGTTGAGCTCCCGCTGCCGAACAGTTGAAGGTGCCCAGGATGTGGCTTAATTCCACTGGGGGGTGCAGAAAGCAAGGCAGAGGTGTGTCCTGTGGCAAAACGAAGCAGGAGAGGACCTCAAGGAGGAAGGCAGTGGCCAGGGAAGGCCTCTCTGATGGAAGGACACTTCAGCGGAGCCTGCAGGAAGGGAGGAGGGACCCAGGAAAGTCTGGGAAGGATGGTGCCAGGGAGGGTGAACAGCACGTCCCAGCCCTGAGGTGGCCGTGAGGCCTGGGGCCGAGGTGGCACGCGTGTCCTCTATGTGCTCCAACGTGCAGGATACAGCAAAGTGCACTTCGGGGGCTGTGAGCAGCCTTTAGCAGGGAGGTCTGGTGGCCAGGCCACCAGCCAGCAGGTGTCCTGGTGTGCGCCATGCCCCCAGCAAGACTGCCGCCTTGGGATGTGGGGTGAGCACCTCCTGGTTCAACCTTAGATGACAGTCAAAGCTAAAAATTCGCCTTCTGTGTTTGGTAACTGAAACTTGACTAATCTTAAGATTTCAAGGAAGTCCAGCATGTCTTCACTATCATATCCATGCATCAGCCCTAGGCGTTTCCCACCATCTTCCTTGATCTGTCCTGTTCATTCCAAGGTGCCCCAGGGACAGGGCACCGACGCGTCATGACCACGTTCCGACTTGTGTGTGTTTACGTGTGTGTGAAACCCTATGGAATAGTTGCCCAGGAGGGGGCAGCTGCCATCGAATGGCCAGTGTGCACTGTGAAAATCTAAGAAGGCACGTTATCTTTCATCCATGCAAGACAGGTGGTCTTTGAGATTCAGGATCATGCAGATCCTAAACTGCACTTGCCTCTGACTGTGGGGAACGAAGAAAAACTGGCTATTGTACCATCTGAGCAAACAAACGTATTGCATCTTTGCTGGGAGTGAGCTGCCCTTGTCATCTGACTGCTGCCCACCCGGAACCAGGTATCACGACTTCCTCCTTTCCTGCCAAGGACACCTGTTCAGCGTGTACAGCTGGCTTCAGGTCCAGTTCATGGCTCAGGTGCTCAGAGGGTGTGCCTTGCTTCCTGGTAGGAAACTCCCGACAGTGAGAGAGTTTGCACAGCCAGGCTGAGTCGGCGTGGAGTACTGGCGCAGGTGCAGATAGTCAGACACCTGCCGGGCAGGGGCCAGCCGGGAGGGTTGGCTCCCAGGCAGCTCTGAGAGGCGGGTTCAGGGATATCCTGAGCAGCTGCACATGGCTGGACTTGAGGTGGACACCTGATAGCTCCTGCCCTAATTGACGAATAACCCGAGACCAACCCAAGCCCCTCAGCCCTGCTTTTGTAGGATAGCTGTCTGGTTCTGGCCCTTGGGTCTGCCCTTGATCACATCAGGAAGAAACCTCTGAGGAGCCCTGTCTGTTATGGATGTAGCCCACAGGCCACGACATGCAGGCTCAAGCATCTCTCCTGATCTCCTCCCCAAAGGCTTCTTCTACTTGGAGACTTCGGAAGTCACTGTCACTTTTAAAACCCACCTCACATCTGCCACACATCCCAAATATTTTTCCTTCCATGTTGTCTCTAGTTATTCCAAGTCCTTTTTTTTTTTTTTTTTTGGCTGCACCTGTGGCATATGGACTTTCCCAGGTTAGGGATCAAATCAGAGCTGCAGCTGCCGGGCACAGCCACAGCAACACCAGATCTGAGACGCATCTGCAACCTATGCCAGCAATGCCAGATCCTTAACCCACTGAGCAAGGCCAGGGATCAAATCCACATCCTCACAGACACTATGTTGGGTTCTTAACCTGCTGAGCCACGGTGGGAACTTCCTGACTCTTTATTACACTCTGCTTCATCACTCCGGGCCAGCATCTGCACCTGTCCCTCGCTCCATATCCCACACAGGTCACAGACCATCTCTCCATTCTCAGCGCTGTGATGGCCCACTATTTCAGTCACGTGACCTTTGATGTTAAAGACACAGGGCCCCTGAGGTTCAGACAGCTCTTCCTTTTTGCCAGACCCCCAGAAGACATTCTCCTCTCCATTTTCCTTCAAGTAGCCACGACTCCCATAGTTTTCTACCATGACCGGAATCATCAAACACACTTGACACTGCTCCACATGCCAGACCTTGATGTAACAGGACAGCTCAGGTTCAGATGCTTAGACAGGACCAAACTGCGTGCATATGGGATGTTGAGTCACACTCCTGTTCTCTTTCTTGGTTTCGTGTGCAGTTTTCTGGAACCACACGTCATTTCTTTGCCCTGCCTTCTGCTACCAGTGGGATGAGCAATAACCTGTTCGCTGCACAGCGTGGACTTGTGATGACAACACTGGGAGGGAACTGCAGGCTCGCGTCCCTGGAGATCACACCTGACTGGCCAGTGATCCAACAGAGAAGCACAGGAGGGGCCCCACAATACAGGGCCGGGGGACCTGTTCCTGGGTGGACAAGATGCTTTAAAGCAGTGAGACTGAAGGAGAATTTGGAGCAGCAGCTCTGCCTGCTGAGGGCAGCTTCGAGCGGCAAGACAGGACCCCTGTCTGGAGGCCTTTGACAATGATGACCTGGAGTTAGAAAACAAAGAGGCGGAAACAGCTTTTCCAAGTCCATGAAGTTAATGGGAGGAACAACAGATGCATACAAATACCAGCGGGGCCACTCTTGTCTGCGTTCTGCTGTGTCTCAGACTCTGATAAGGAATCACCTTCTTACATGTGCCCACGTAAGGGTATGCAGTGGAGATGGGCTCTTCTGAAATTCACAACTTTTTCTTTCAGGTCAGGGTTGGGGTAGTATTTTAAGCGGACTTTTCCGAATAAGAGTCAAAGTCAGGGGTTTTCAGTATCAGAAGGCATCAGCAATGTCACAGAGGCTGAACGCATACCAGGTCAAGATCATGTTCTTGGAGGTTCTGAGGGAGAAAACTCAGTCCACGGAGGAAGCCCATGGTGTGAACAGGGCAACAGTTTGGTGGACTGGATGGATCAGCTGAAGGAAGTGATAGGGGCAGTAGCACTGAGAATTAGAGGAGGAACACTGGAAAACATGAGAAAATTTAAAAGACAGGATTCTGTATGTGTATATATTTATTTGCATATAAGTACACACACAAAATGCAATCACCAAACAAAAGAAACGTTTGTAAATCACAGCGCTACTTAACTCCATCTTATATTCAGGTCACATTTTGTTTTTTTGTTTTTATTTTCCATTCTTTAAAGTTTTACTGAACTATCGTTAATTTACAATGTTGTGTTAATTTCTGCTGTACAACAAAGTGAGTCAGTTATACATATACGAACATCCAGTCTTTTTCCGATTCTTTTCCCCTATAGATTATCACAGAATATTGAGTAGAGTTCCCTGTGCTACACAGCAAGTCCCCGTTGGCCAGTTATTTCATATACCTCAGTGTGCATATGCCAGTCCCAAACCCCCAGTCCTTCCCTCCCACCCCCCACCTGTCCCTCTGGTAACCATGAGTTCACTTTTGACAGACACTGTGCTGCCTCTCAATATTTATAAAACCAGAAGAAATGTTCTTTCAGGGAAGGCCTTTGCAAATTGCTGCTTAATAATCAGATCATGAAAACCACAACATTTATCTAATTAGTTTTGTCGTTATTTTAATTCAAAGCAATTAATGATGCTAGGTTCCGCATCCTAGTGATTTGAGTCAGACTTAGGCCTTAATTAGAGCATTTGCCAAAATTTAATACTACTTACTGCCAGTTTAAAAATAAAGCTTGGAAAGCCTTGCCAGGTTGTTGCCTTCAAAGAAAAGTTTCATAGATAATATGTTATTATACTAATGGCACCTATAGTAGCAACCAAGTGATACTCAGCATCCAGAGAACGACCACTACCTTATCCTCCATGTTTCTGTTTATCTTTGTACATCAATCGACCTTTGTAAATGAAGCAAGTATATATGTAGAGAGTACGTATTCATAAAATGATTACATTTTATCATATGCATCTATTCTAACTCATTTTCTCCATATAAGGATTCTGCCATATCATTGTAAGTAGCTCTTTGCAGGAAACAACCTTCAGCAGGAAACCCTTTTGTCTTGTTGCGAACCTTAAACCAGGCACCGTCAGGCTCTCCTCATCTCCAGCGCAAGCACACCTTTCAAATCTTTTGATCACATGATACCTTGCCTAACCTGTTGGCTCTTTCCATAGGTCAAAGAAGTAGAAATAAAAAGTCATGAACAGGTAGTCAGATCTCTTCCCTAGCTTCCTCTTCAGTAATTTCATGAGAACAAACTGAGTGAACAAGACAGCATCTAAAGAAAGATCAGGAGGAGTCACGAGCCTGCTCGCAGTGGGGGACGGCGACCCCTCTGACCCCCATCTCCACGATTAACTGAAATCACTTCCCTCCTTCCCTTTAGGAACTTTCAAGTCCAGCTGGTTACTGGGGGACATGGGTCCGCCTTTGTCCCAAATTGCCAGCTTTCTCATTAAAACCAACTTTCATTTCTCCCAACAATCACCTCTCAGGCACTGATTTTCCAGTGGTGAGCAGCCAGGCCTGAGTTCAGTAACATCATCTTGGAATTAAAATTTCCTAAATACACTGAGATTGATGTATTCATTTTATTTTATCATTTTTTGTCTTTTTGTCATTTTTTAGGGCTGCACATGGAGGTTCCCAGGCTAGGGGTCTAACAGAACCTGTAGCTGTCAGCCTTTGCCACAGCCACAGCAACGTGGGATCTAAGTCGCGTCTGCAACCTACACCACAGCTCATGGCAATGCCGGATCCTTAACCCACTGAGCAAGGCCAGGGATCGAACCCGCAACCTCATGGTTCCTAGTCGGATTCGTTTCCACTGAGCCATGACGGACACTCCGATGTATTCATTTTAAAGAAAGAGAGAGACAGAAACCACACCCATGCTGCATCAGGTTCTTGAATAGCCAAGGCATATTTGGCAGCCTTATTTTGAAGAGAGCTTTTAGAAAAATTTCATTTTGAGCTAAGTGACTTTCAATAATTTCAACAACTCACTAATCTACTTGCTCACATGTCAGTAATATTGTCGATCAAGATTTAATTAAGCACTAGACACCCGGGTTACAATATTATCAGCCTTGTTTTACTTAATCCACACTGTCCTATGAGTCTTTCACAAGCAAGGAGATTGGCCCTTGAAAAGATGCCATTTCCAAACAGTTGGGCGGGTTTTTAGTGGATTAATAGATGATGTCTTTATTTCCCTTGAATTTCTTCTTGGTGGTCAGAAACTAGCCCTCACATATTGCATACTCGATCAACATTTTAAATACTTTTCTTGACCATTTCCATAGCTCCTGTCTGTTGATTTCAGATTCAAGAAAGCAAAAATAAATAAAAAGAGGCAACAAATAAAAAGCAAGTGCAGCAAACTTGTTTTCCTGGAAATATGCTGCTTAATTGGGTTATCATTATTTATGGGGTTCTATGGCCCCAAACATGAATATACTTGAAATAGTAAATTTCACTGTGTGTACTTACAGAAATCTAATTGACAACGTCCATAATACATGCCCTAAGGACAAATATATAAGATTCTGAAAACTACTGTTTACTGGTAAAACCATGATTTGGGTTTTTTGTTGTTTTTTCCTTAAAATGTTCTGTCATGTTATATAAGAGGATGGCCACTAGGCCTTATTCGTATCAACTGAGGTTGAACTGGTATTAACAGATGGAATATGCAGGTGGAGGATGGCCAGAGCGTACATGAAAACAGAACACTAACCACAGCCTTTGCAGCAACCAGCCCTGGAAGCCATACCACAACTCTGCAGCAGTCACCCTAAAGTGTTCCCAGCTTGGTCAGTTACTAGCAGCTCCTTTAAACTTTGCCTTGTTTCCAACTTAAGAACAAGCAGAGAAAATCCTCCCTTACCAATCACAAATGATGTCTGCTTCCAGTGAGCCCACCACCATCCTCCCCAGGCCAACAGCCTCCAATCAGTAGCCCTTCCTGACTTTCAGCCTCTGCCAAATGCACAAGTGATGGTGGCCAACTCCCTTGCTACTGCCAGCTCCAAATCAAACATACCCTTTTCTTGTCCTCTTTTGGGTGGTCTTCTTTATTTCTACACTACATGGCAGTGTCTTCTTTGCACCTGAATGGAAAACAGGCACTCTTCTTCTATCAAGTGCTTATTCAACCAGTGACTATGAGAAGAGAATTGCAGTATGAATATCTTTTATCAGAAAGCATCTGGGAAAATATCTGGCTTCTGACGTTCCTAATCCCAGCAGAGTTCGAAATGCTAGGACCACAATAACTTTCAATCTCACTATCTCCTCTCCTCCTTGGATTCATGCAGTTGCAATGTCTGTTATTTCTTAATAAATTGAGAATAAATAGGAAAATAGTTGTAAGAAAAATTAAAAATCAGTCTTAAGTATCTCGCTTCATTCATTCTCTAATATTTATAATCTAATATTTATGTGTCAAGCTATCTGAGAGACATGAAATAAGAGTGCTCACTTTTAATTATTGAGAATAATCTGATAGCTATCCAACAGCTAATCACCCCAAATTAAATAGTTACCATCCATCCACCTTTCTCTCCTTCTTTGCTTTCTTTCTTTTCTTTTCTTTTTCTTCCTTTCTTTCTTTCTTTTTCTTTTCTTTTTACAGCTGTACCTGTAGCATATGGAAGTTCTCAGGCTAGGGGTCAAATGGGAGCTGCAGCTGCCCTACCACAGCCACTGCAACAATGCATCAGAGCCACATCTGTACCTATGTAGCAACTTGTGGCAATGCGGGACCCTTAACCCAGGGAGCAAGGCCAGGGATCAAACGTCCATCTTCACGGGCACTATGTCAGGTTCTTAACCCACAGAGCCACAACAGGAACTCCCATGCGACTTCCTGTTGAGGCTCTTTCTGAGGTGCTTGGCAAAGCAGGCCCCAAGTCCAGCTGCTCTTAGAACTGTCCTGTCAAATCAATACCTAACATACACCAACTCTCAGTTTGCAATGAACAGAAGGAATTTGAGCACTGGTTTGATAAACACCTTGAATACTTGAAGTGTCTTTGTCTTAACTGGGAATTATTAGCAACAAAACCTTTCAAGGAAATGAGAGGTAAAGCTCGTTTTTTTAAACCAAGGTTATGTAAGTTTTAATTTCTTTGTAAATTAGAGATCACTCAGGCAAGACCTAAGGGAAATGTCCCTGGTTAATCAGTAAGTTGGAGAGGGGTGTTCCCATTGTGACTGCGTGGGTTAAGAACCTGACATAGTGTCTGGGAGGATGGGGGTTCAATCCCCGGTGGCGCTCAGGGGGTTAAGGATCCATTGTTGCCACAAGCTTCAGTATAAGTCACAGATGCAGCTCGGATCCAGTGTTGCCATGGCTGTGGCGTAGGCCTTCAGCTGCAGATCGGATTTGACCTTTAACCCGGAAACTTCCATATGCCACAGGCATGGCAATAAAAAGAAAAAAAAATGGGGAAGGGACAACCTGCCTTAACCACAAATACACAAAGATTTAAAAAAATAACTCTTCTAAGCCTAAAGCAATTAAACTAAAGTCATAGTATCATAAAGATATGTAGTTGCTTCCCATTAATCCCTGGTCCCTTCCTTTTCCTACAAGAGAAATATGCCCAGCTTCAAGAACATTTCCGAGCCTCCCACACAGCTTCGTGTAGTCACAAATCAAAGTTTTAGCTAAAAAGCTTCTGGGTCATATAGAATTCCTGTGAGTAACTCCCACATCCTTTCTCATTTTGGCTGCCTAATCTGCTAACGCAGCAGGTGGTCCAGGCAAGCCATCCTTTCTTTGCCTGAAAGGTGGGAGCAGACTGGATGGAGCAGTGCCAAGAGGGAGGAGTGTGAGCCCCCAGGGAGTTTATGATTTATGGGTTTATAAGTTTATGAAGGCATCACATCATAAACTTTTGGACTATCTACCTCCAGACTCCTTCTGGGAGAAAAATTTCTTGTAAGGTTAAGACACTGACATCTACTCTGTTACCATCAGTGAAACTCAATTTATAATGGATAGAATTGCCAGGATAATACTGCATCTAGTTTTATAGCTCTTGTCAAAAGTAGATCTTTTTTGACGAAAACCAAAAAAAAAGAAAACCCTCCCACTTTCAAAATGTTTTATGCCATTCACTTTAGAGGAAGGGGAATTCCCTGGTGATGCAGCTGGTTAAGGACCTGGAGTGGTCACTGCTGTGGTTCGGGTTTGATCCCTGGCCTGGGAACTTCCGCATGCTGCGAGCATGGCCAAAAACATAAATAAAAACAAACTTTAGGGGAAGGCACATATCAAGAGAAGACATCTGCCTTACCTTTATTAGACACTTACAAAAAGACAGGTTCAATTTAATTTAGAATGCTCATGGACTGCTATGTACTAGAACGGTGGTCGGTGTGTTTCTAGAATCACATAGTGCATGAATGAGAACATTTAAATAGAAATTCAAAAGTGATATTTTGGATGCAACATTCAAACACCCTCAATTACAACACAGTCTTTGTCCATCACCAAGTACCCAGCATATGCGCCATATGGAAGGATGTGCTGGGAACCAGAAAGTGCCACCTGCTGCCCTAGGAGGTGTGACACTCACAGTCATAGAAATAGTACATCGTTCCATTCTTTTACCCCAAATTCTATAACATTTCCAGCAAGGATCGCCAAATGTCTAAACATGGAAAATTAAGATGATAAGCTATGGAGCAAACAGAGGAGGCAAGGTTGCCACTAACTTTCATTCTATGTAATAAAGATTTTCTATTCAAAGGCCTTGCAAGGATGACTTGACACAACCTCAGACATCCTTTAACATGTATGAAATCCTTAATCTTATGTTAAGAAGAGCAATTTATATTTGGCTCTCCAGGAAAATTGAATCCAGTCACTTCAGTGTATGTGAAAACATTCTCTGAGATGCCAAGGGTGTTGGGAAAGGAGGAAGGGGTTGATGGAAATGAAAGGGCTCAATATTGCCCCAACTTCAGTAAGAGCATCTCAAGGTTTATCAGGATGGTACATAAAATTTTATTTTGAGATTCAAGGTCTAAAATAAATGGATAAAGAAAAGGAAGTATATATAATGAAATATTATTTACCATAAAAAGGAAATATTGCCATTTGTGACAGCACAGATGGACCTTGAGGGCATGATGCTAAGTGAAATAAGTCAGAGAAAGACAAATAGTATATGATCTCACTTAGATATAGAATCTAAAAAGAGAAATGAACTCATAGATACAGAGAACAGACTGGTAGTTTCCAGAGGTGGGGGGGGGGCATGTGTAAAACGGGTGAAGGTGGTCAGCAGGTATAAGGTAAAATAAGTCTTGGGATACAAAGTACAACATGGTGACTAGAGTTAACGATACTGTATGGTATATTCGAAAACTGCAAGAGACTAAATCTTAAAAGTTCTCACCACAAGAAAAAAAAAATTTTTGTTAGGAGTCCCCATCATGGCTCAGCAGTAACAAACCTGACTATTATTCATGAGGACACAGGTTTCCTGGCCTCGCTCAGTGGGTTAAGGATCTGGGGTTGCTGTGAGCTGTGATATATAGGTTGCAAATGTGGCTTGGATCTGGTATTGCTGTGGCTATGGCCTAAGCTAGCAGCTGCAGTTCCAATTCAACCCCTAGCCTGGAAACTTCCATATGCTATGGTTGCAGCCCTGGTAAAGACCCCCCCTTCTGGAAACTGTGGTAATTGTTTTGCAATATATACAAGTATCGAATAATTATGTTATACACAAAACTAATACAATATTATAAATCAATTATATCTTAAAAAGCTTAAGGTGAAAAAATCAGTATTCTTTTTATGGTTAAAAAGAATTTTTTAATAATTTTGTTGAAGTATAGTTGATTTATGATTTGTGTTAATTTCTACTACATAGCAAAGAGATCAAGTTATACATGTACACATACCCATTCCCATATAGGTTATCACAGAATACTGAGTATTTTTCATTTTTAAATTTCTGCCATTGCTCTTACATCCGGTTGGCTCTCAAGCTGCCCAGAGAAGAGGCAAGCACCATGGTTCACATAAACATATTACCCATCTACTACAACAATGCCACCCCAGGATTCCTCCCCTAAACAAAATTAGTCATTAAAAACAATTTTAATTAAAAACAAAGTAAATGGGCGTTCCCTTCATGGCTCAGTGGTTAACAAATCCGACTAGGAACCATGAGGTTGTGGGTTCGATCCCTGGCCTTGCTCAGTGGGTTAAGGATCCGGCGTTGCCGTGAGCTGTGGTGTAGGTTGCAGACGCGGCTTGGATCCTGCGTTGCTGTGGCTGTGGTATAGGCCGGCGGCTACAGCTCCTATTAGACCCCTAGCCTGGGAACCTCCACATGCCACGGTGCGGCCCTAGAAAAGGCAAAAAGACAAAAAAAAAGGAACAAAGTAAATCAATAAAAAAACATAAACAAACAAAAAAACCCCACCACTATCCTGGGTATTTACAATGATACAGAAATGTCATCGAACATGTCAGTGCAGTGTTGACATCAATTGTTAACATTTTACATGTTATTTTATCACGCAACAGAAAATATAAATAATGCTGAAGTCGCTATAAAAGTCATTTGTCACACCTAAAAGAAAAATTAGAAATAACAGGGGTAGTTCCCGTCATGGCGCAGCAGAAACGAATCTGACTAGGAACCATGACGTTGCGGGTTTGATCCTGGCCTTGCTCAGTGGGTTAAGGATCCGGTGTTGCCGTGAGCTGTGGTGAAGGTTGCAGACACCACTCGGCTCTGGCGTTGCTGTGGCTGTGGCGAAGGCCGGCAGCTACAGCTTCTGTTAGACCCCTAGCCTGGGAACCTGCACACGCTGCAGGCTAGGCCCTAAAAAAAAAGGAAAAAAAACAACAACGAAAAAATAGGGCTCTACATGAAAATACCTGTTACCTGAGATGAGACTCATCTTAATGCCTACAAGCAGGCATTTTGTTGTTCTATCAATACAATTTAGTCATAATTTCCAGTTACTTTTAAAAATATTAAGAAGATTCCCAGGAACATTAGAAATTATCTGCTGTGATAATCCATAGGGAAACAAAAAACGTTTAATTATCTTGGACACATTTTTTGAAATGGTGTTTTTTTGCTTTTTATTTTTGGCTTTTAGAGCCACACCCGTGCCATATGGAGGTTCCCAGGCTAGAGGTTGAATTGAAGCTGCAGTTGCCGGCCTACGCCACAGCCGTAGCAACTCAGGATCCAAGCCGAGTCTGCAGCCTATACCACAGCTCAAGGCAATGCTGAATCCCCAGCCGAGTGAGGCCGGGGATCGAGCTCGCATCCTCATAGATACAGATTCGTTTCTGCTGCGCCACAACAGGTACCCTCTGGTGTAAGATTTTAACATGTTAACTAATTACAAAGTAACTTCCCCAAATTATGTGATTCATCATGGATGGAAATCATTCAGCAGGACTCAGTGCCCTCTCTATTCCAGAAACAAGTTTCCTGCCTTCTATCACTAGTTTTTCTATACTAGTTTTTGGGGCTATATCTGTAAACTAGTTCTGCTCTTTGCTGTAAGGGCCCTGCCAGCTGTTTTCACCACCTTGCTTGCAAAATGCTTACCTGTATCTAATTTATCTTTTTAAATTATAGAATGAGCTTATATTTAACCAAATGTAGGGGTTCAGGAAGAAAGCAAAGACGACATGATCACAGAGCAAGTGGGAGATCCCAGTGGGTTTGTAAGGGCTGCCATTTTGACATTTCAATTTTAGAGAAATCATTCAGTGACAGCACTATTCATTAGCAGTTTTCATGAAAATCTCAAAACGTCAGTACTAAATGACTGAATGGATATCAACTGTATAACCAATCATTATTAGTATTATAATAAGGATAAGACAATTTATCACAATACAATCAGCTGAAAGTCCAACCATATACATCAGACCTATCTTATAATGTTAAGAAATCTTAGGTAACAGCTGTGAACACTTGGAGCAAAAAAAATTCTTATATAAGAGCAATTTATGAATGACTTAAGACTACTATTTAGTTTTGAAGATAACTGAGAAAACCTTTTTAGACCACCTATAGAAACCAATCAACATATTTATGCAGCTGGGGAAATTGTTCAACCTAGGCAAAATTTTTATTAACAAAAGATACACGACTTGTGAAGAATCTTGTGAACTTTTAATACATGTTTATTATTTATGGAAATGTTGTAAATTTAAATATATATTTAAAGTTAGCCTATAAAATGCAAGCACACGTTTTTATTTAAGAATATTTAAACATTTAGATTTCCGAGGCTAGAAAATGAGATGATACTAACCTTTATAAAGTAACTTCATTTTGGAGTTCCTGCTATGGCATAATGGAATGAGTGCAAGTTTGATCCCTGGCCTGGCACAGTAGGTTAAAAGATCTGGCATCGGCACAGCAGTGTAGGTGGCAACTGAAGCTCTGATCTGATCCCTGGCCTGGAAACTCCCTATTCTGAGGTGTGGCCAAAAAGAAAAAAAAAATTTAAATAAAGGAACAATTTCTAAGAGTTTTTGCTGTTTTTAAAGATTAATGTTTAGAGATTGGATTAAGATGGCGGATTAGAAGGACTGGAGCTCAACTTCTCTCCCAAATAACAGCAAAAATACAACCAAATGCTGAGCAACCTTCAACCAAATGGACTGTAAACTTCCAAAAAAGATACTCTGCTCCAGAAGACACAGCGGAGACTACATCAAGAGGTAGGAGGGGTGATTACGCGATAGAAGCAACCCCATACCTCCCGGGTGGGAAGCCCC
>PVHT020001749.1:1781898-1854987 GCA_004024745.2 Catagonus wagneri | reverse complement strand
ATTTATAGCAACATGGATGGACTTAGAAATTATCATGCGAAGTGAAACCAGTCAGACAATTAGACAGCAACATCCAATGCTACCGCTTACATGTGGAAACTAAAAAGACACAATGAACCTTTTTACAGAACAGACAATGACTCACAGACTTTGGAAAACCTTGGTTTTTCAAATAAGACAATCTGGGGGGTGGGGGGATACACGGGGGGTTTGGGATACAAAATCTATAAAACTGACTTGTGATGATTTATATACACCTATAATTGAAATAAAATCCATTAAGAAAAAAAAAGATTAATGTTTAACAAAAACTCTCCTAAATTCAGAATTTTAGTCTTTGCTGGTCCGTTTGACTGTTTGGATAACTCACAATCACGATGGATACAGAAGCATTTGAAGCAATTATAATCCCTCTAGACTGGTATAACACAGTCATGACAGTGTTCATCCTTTGAAACTTCAGATAAATTAAATCCATATTTGTTGAATCCCTCTCAACTCTAGGGAATTTTACTGGGCCTTGTCATGGGAAACAAGACCTTCAAGTGATTTAAAAACTCAAAAACCCCCAAGTCACTGGCACACAAGAAAGAGATGGGGAACATAGAGCATAATTTTTTTTTTGTCTTTTTGCTTATTTAGGGCCGCACCCGCGGCATATGGAGGTTCCCAGGCTAGGGGTCTAACAGGAGCTGTAGCCGCCGGCCTTCGCCACAGCCACAGCAATGCGGGATCTGAGCCGCGTCTGCAATCTATACCACAGCTCACAGCAATGCCGGATCCTTAACCCACTGAGCAAGGCCAGGGATCTAACCCGCAACCTCATGGTTCCTAGTCGGATTCGTTAACCACTGAGTCACGAGGGGAACTCCGAGCATAAAAATTTTTATTCGGGGCCAATTACACACCCTACATGGAGATTGAGGCTTTTATTTATTTATTTATTTATTTTTTGGCTGCATCCACGGCATGAGGAAGTTCCCAGGGACTGAATTTGAGCTGCAGCTGAGACCTACACCATAGCTATGGCACCACAGCAGAAACTCCATGACTGGATCTTTAATCAATGCTACTTCCCACATATTACAGACTGGAGAAGGAAGAAAATGACCAAATAATTTACTGTTTCATGTCTTCCTGAGTTGTCACCCTAACATGAAATGAGAGTGATAATGAAATACACACACACACACACACACGCATACACACACACACACACACCGCTCCCCCAGGCATCGCTGGGAAGGTGGGGTGGGGTGGGACTGACTTCGCTCTCCCTGCCACTGAGTATCCTGAAGACCCAGGTGAGAGAACACTGTCTCCCCAGATCCTATTAATATAAACACATTCAACAAATTTAAGTCTGCTTACTGCTTCTTTACAAAGTATAATTCCTGAGATTCCTGAGGTCTCAGGAATCACATATCTAATAAACAAAAAACAAGAGAAAAAACCAAGTGGCATATCCACCACCACTGCTGTCCCCTGGATGTGGAGCCCCAGGACGATTCTGTCACATGACGTCCAGTACAGTGGACCAAGCGCGTCACCTTCTCAGTGTGGAACTGACACAGGGCCTGAGCTAACTCTTCTCCCCTCCCACCCTCCCTCCAGACCTAATAACAATGTTCCCGGGTTTGCAGTCTAGGCACAAAGGTGGAAACGGAATTAAACACACACAGACTGGCACCATTCACCTAGCCCTCACAGAGACCCTCTGAATTTGCTGCGTTGCTGTCTTCACTTTACAGAGGGAGACTCTACTTGCTTGGCTAAAAATTCAATTGAATGGGACCGTGACACCTGGCTCGGTCCATTCAGATGACTATAACAAAATACCAGAGACTGGGTGGCCTGGAAACAATGGACACTTATTTCTGCGACCTTGCTGGGGATGGACCTCGGCATTCTTCATCTTTGAGAAGATTTACAGAAAGACTTTTTGACAAGTAGTGGCCCCTGATAAATTTCAGATTATACTGCTGAACTGAGTAAGAAATTAAAGAATCCTAGTGGAAAACATGATGACTTTATTTATTTATTTTTTAAGGGCTGCACCTGCAGCATATGGAAGTTCCCAGGCTAGGGGTCAAATTGGAGCTGTAGCTTCCGGCCTACACCACAGCCACAATAATGCAGGATCTGAGTCATGTCTGTGACCTACACCTCAGCTCATGGAAATGCCGGATCCTTAACCCACTGAGCAAAGCCAGGGACTGAACATGCATCTTCATGGATACTATCTGGGTTCATACTGCTGAGCCACAATGGGAACTCCCCTGATGACTTTATATAAAGTTAAAAGGATTGGTCCTGAGTGAACTGGTGAATATGGTTATAATGTTTATGATCTTTGTCAGGCATATTACTGGTTTTGGTTTGTGTTTTCCAGATACACGGATGCCCTTCCCCTCAAGCTACTATGACAGTAATTTGATAAACTATACCTCTGTGGGTAGAACTGAAATACTCTTTTCTCTCTATCTGGTCCCTCCAGAAACTGGAGGCTCCAAGTCTTACCAGGGGAATGAAAAAAAAGCTGTCTCCTGGCATGTGCAGGAGTATCAATATTTTGGAGACTAAGAAATCCACCAAAGTGGAGCCTGACAGCAGGCCCTTGGCATGAATTTCCTGGCCTTGAGAGGCCTTTTGAGAATTTAGTCTGAGACTTCTGAGGAGTTCTACCACAGCCAGTTTGGAGGAGCCTATGTAGTCAATTAAGCAGATTTATTTTACAAACAAATTAGTCTCGATTTGGCATGTTTGTGCAGATGAGGGTGTCTAACAGACATCAAGTTCAAAAAGGAAAAAATGAAAATGCTGAAGGAATTAATGAAGACTATTTATATAAATGCATATTACTGTAAAAAGGGACTAGAAACTTAGAAACTATACGGAGGAGCCACGAAAAATTAGAAAATTCATTTGCAGAGATGAAAGCTAAGTTAAAGGCACTGGATAGCAGAATGAATAATGCAGAAGAATGAATAAATGATCTGGATGATAGGATAATGGAAATTACTCAATTAGAAGAGCAGTTAGAAATGCAAATTAAAAAAACCCAAGAAAACAATATAAAAGACCCATGAGATAACATAATCTATGCAAAATATGGATCCCAGAAGGAGAAGAAACAGAAAAAGGGACTGAAAATATTTGAAAAAATTATGTCTGAAAACTTCCCAAACTTAAGGAAATAGATATCCAGGTACAGGAAGTACAGAGGGTCCCAAACAAGAGGAACCCAAACAGACCTACACAAAGACAAGTTATAATAAAAATGCCAAAAACTGAAGATAAAGAAAGGATTCTAAAGGCAGCAAGGTTAAAAAAAAAAAAAAGAGTTAATTCCAAGGGAACCCTCTCAATGCTATCAGCTGATTTCTCTACAGAAATGCATCAGGCCAGAAGGGAATGGCAAAATATATTCAAAGTCTTAAAAGGGAAAAAAATCTGCAAGGTAGTATACTCTACTCTGCAAGGTTATTATTTAGAATTGGAGGAGAAATAAAGAATTTCTCAGACAAGCAAAAACCAAAAGAAAACAGCAACACTAAACCTATCCTAAAGGAAATATTGAAAGATCTTCTATAAATAGAAAAGAAGTAAGAATCTATAGGAATGAGAAAATCACAATTGGAAAGTAAATCACCTAAATAAGTCAGTACACAGATTTATACATATATAAATCTACGATATAAATATCAAAAAAAATTTGTGTGAAAGAAAAGATAACCACAATGAACAGCAGAAAGATGAACATGAAGATGTAAAAGAGAACATCAAAATCATAAATCGTGGGGGAGTAGAGTGAGAAAATGTAGATTATTTTTTTCTAGAATGTGTATGAGCCTATATGACTATCAGTTTAAAGCAAGTAGAATAGGAAGGGGTTAACGTACTTGAAAAACAGGGCAACCACAATCAAAAACATATAATAGAATCACAAAAAAACAAACAAAAAGAGAACATAAATGTAATAAAAAATAAAATCATCAAATCACAAAAGAAAAAGGGAGAAAGAATAAACATAAAATCGATAGGAAAACAAGGTTTAAAATGTCAATACATATGCATCTATGAATAATCACCTTAAATGCCAATGCACTTAATGCTACAATCAAAATACACAGAATGGCAGACTGGATAAAAAGTAAGAACCTACAATATACTACCTACAAGTGACCCACTTTAGAGAAAAGAACACACACAGATTGAAAGTGAGGGGATGGAAAAAGATATTTCATGCAAACGGAAATGACAAGAAAATGGGGGTTCCAATACTCACATCAGACAAATAGACTCTAAAGCAAAGGCTATCAAGAAAGATAAAGGAGGACACTATGTAATGATAAAAGGATCAAATTGAGGAAAGAATATTACACTCGTTAGCATACATGCATCCAACAGGAGCACTCAAGTACATAAAATAAATACTAATAGACAAAAAGGAAAAATTTATGGAATACAATAATAGTAGGAGGTTTTTAACACCTCACTCATATCAATAAACAGATCTTTAAGACAGAAAATCAATAAGCTAACAGAAATCCTAAATGACACAATAGAACTGTTGCATTTAATTCATATCTTCAGGGCACGACATCCAAAAAAAGCAGAATCGTCATTCTTTTCAAGTGCATATGGAATAGTCTCTAAAACTGACCACCTACTAGGGCACAAACAAGCTTCAACAAATTTAAGAATATGGAAATTATTTCAAGCACTTTTTTTTACCACAAGAGCATGAAATTTTAAATCGATTACAGAAAAAAAAGAAAAAAACAGTTACATGGAAACTAAACAACATGCTACTAAAAAACCAATGGATCAACAATGAAATAAAAGAAGAAATTTAAAAAATACCTTGAGAGGAGTTCCCGTCGTGGCGCAGCGGTTAACGAATCCGACTAGGAACCATGAGGTTGCGGGTTCGATCCCTGCCCTTGCTCAGTGGGTTAACGATCCGGCGTTGCCGTGAGCTGTGGTGTAGGTCGCAGACGCGGCTCGGATCCTGCGTTGCTGTGGCTCTGGCGTAGGCCAGCGGCTACAGCTCCGATTAGACCCCTAGCCTGGGAACCTCCACATGCCGCAGGTGCGGCCCTAAAAATGACAAAAGGCAAAAAAAAAAAAAAAATACCTTGAGACAAAAAACAATGAAAATACAACCTTACAAAATCTATGGGATGCCGCAAAACCAGTTCTTCTAAGTTCACAGTGACATAGCTTTCTTTTAAAAATAAGAAAAATCTCAAAAAAAATAAATAAACAGCCTAACCCACCACATTAAAGTACTATAAAGAACACACACACAAAACCTAAAATTGGCAGAAGGTAGAAGATAATAAAGATCAGAGAGGAAATAAATAAAGATTAAAAAATAGAAAAAAATCAGTAAAAGCAGGAGCCAGTTCTTTGAAACAGTAAACAAAATTGTCAAATCCTTGATCAGAGTCACCAAAAAGGAAAGAGAGAAGACCCAAATAAAATAAGAAATGAAAGAGGGCAACTCACAACTATTACTGCAGAATTATAAAAACATTGTGAGAAAACTATGAACAATTATATGCCAATAAATTTGACAATCTACAAGATATGGACAACTTTTTAGAAACATACAGCCCACCAAAAGTGAATCAAGAAGATAAATGAGATTTTGTGGCTCCATTGTGAGCCACTGTGGCTCAGTGATAATGAACCCAACTAGGATCCACAAGGATGTGGGTTTGATTCCTGGCCTCACTCAGTGGGTTAAGGATTGGGCATTGCCATGAGCTGTGGTAGAGGTTGCAGATATGGCTTGGATCTGGCGTTGCTGTGGTTCTGGTGCAGGCCTGCAGCTGCAGCTCTGATTCAAGCCCTAGACTGGGAACTTCCATATGCTGCAGGTGGGCCCTAAAAAAAAGAAAAAAAAAACAGAGTTTGATCTCACCACACCACATTTCAGAAGAGCTAAAATAAAATTTTAAAAAGTCTACAAATAATAAATTCTGGAGCTGAAGTGGGTGTGAAGAAAAGGAAACCCTTTTACTCTGCTGGGAGGAAAGTACATTGGTGCAATCACTGGGGAAAACTGTATGGAGGTGCCTCAAAAAGTAAAAATAGAGTTGCTATATAATCCAGCAATCCCACTCCTGGGCAAATATACAGAAAAAACATAATAATAACGTATATGATGGTTAGTGCTTTCTGTGTCTTGTCTAAGAAATCTTGCCCAAGGATTCCTAAGTCATTGAGATAGTCTCCTTTATTCTATTCTGAAAGCTTTTCATTTTGTCTTTCATTAACTATTTTAGCATAATGTCTTTTTTATTTGTATAGAGTAGGGATTAAATTCAATTCCACTTTTATATGGAGAGTTGATGCTTAACCAACTTGGGAGTTGGTAGTGCTGACCCTCCACAGTCAAAAATCCATGTGGCCTTCCTTCCTATCCAAAGTTCCACATCCCTGGGTTCAAACAACCTCAGATCATGCAGTACTGTACTACAATACTCATCCAAAAAAATCCACATATAGGAGTTCCCTTCGTGGCTCAGTGGTTAACGAATCCGACTAAGAACCATGGGGTTACGGGTTCGATCCCTGGCCTTGCTCAGTGGGTTAAGGATCCGGAGTTGCCTTGAGCTGTGGTATAGGTTGCAGACGTGGCTCAGATCCCGCGTTGCTGTGGCTGTGGCGAAGGCCAGCGGCTACAGCTCCTGTTAGACCCCTAGCCTGGGAACCTCTATATGCTGCGGGTGCAGCTCTACATAAAGGCAAAAAGACCAAAAAAAAAAAAAATCCACATATAAGTGGACTAGTGTAGTTAAAATCCATGTACTTCAAGGTTCGAACATCTGTGTACATATGTATGTATATACACATTCATAAATGCATGTATATTTTACTGGATAACTGGTACAGATATAGATATAATCCAATTATCCAATAAAATTTATATACATGGAGTTGTAATATATATGTGTATACACATGAACACACACACACACCAATTTATTAAAACCCCATCCACTCTCCATAATATGAAATCCCACTTTAGATGTGTTTCCAGGGCCATATATACAAAGATCTATACATAGGTCTCTTTCTGCTCCTTTGGGTTCCCTGTGTATTCCTACACAGTGCTACACACCACAATTATTAAAGATTGATAACAAGCCTTGATAAATATCAGGCCAGGGGTACCAAATGATTTTTTATTTTCTTCAGCAGAATTTTGACTATATTTTTCTTCAGAAGAATAATTCCACAGAATTACTACACTAAATCTACGTAAGATTTAGAGTCAGTGTCTACTTGAAACATAAAAACTCATTGATATTTCCTCAGGACTGCACTGTATGTTGATAACTGGCATATATACAATATTAAGTCAAAGTGTCTTATTTCATTTCCTCACTTATTTATGTCTTCTTTAGTATCAAAAATCAATTACATAATTCCCTGTGTTAGGATCTGTCACATCTTCTTTAGATTTATTCCAAGATGCCATTTATATTTTTGATCCACTTGCAAATGATGCTTGTATATGATTCCTTCTGATATTTCTTACAGGAATATAGAAATAAATTAGGTTTTCAGTAGTATCATTTCTATCTATGAAGCCTGAGCTTAGTGGTTCAACCTATACCATATTAACAGATTAAAAGAAAGTAGTCATAAAACCACAGCAATTGATGGAAAAAATTCATAACAAAAGTCCTTAGCAAAGAATATAGGGAATCTTCTTTAACATAAGTAATTGAAAAAGCTTGTAGCAGAAAAGCATAACAAATGATGAAGTACTGAAAGCTTCCTTTTTGAAAAGAGAGAAGAGACAGGGAGGTCTGCTAACAGTAATCCTAAGAATTGTACTAGTTGCTCTGGCCAGAGAATTTAGGCAAGAAAGAAAATTACAGAGTATGAGGACTGTGATGGACGATACAAACCATTTTCAGATAATGAGATTTTGCATATTAAAAACTCAACCTACAGATCAGTTTGCATGTTGTTCTATGAACGTCCAGCCAATCTATGGACTTTCTTTCATCCCAGTTATAAGAATTATATTAAATATAATTCAGAGTGTATATATGTATATATATATATATATATATATATATGCTTTTTAGGGCCGCACCCGCGGCATATGGAAGTTCCCAGGCTAGGGGTCATATCAGAGCTGTAGCCGCTGGCCTATACCACAGGCACAGCAATGTGGGATCTGAGCCATGTCTGTGACCTACACCACAGCTCATGGCAACACCGGATCCCCAACCCACTCAGCAAGGCCAGGGATCAAATCCGAATCCTCATGGATACTAACCGGATTCGTTTCCGCTGAGTCACAACAGGAACTCCTATATTTTATTTTTTATTAGAGCCACACTAATGAGTTTGTGAATAACTTCACTAAGGAGCAGAACTAAGAACTGATGTAAAATGTTTTCTAACTCTTAAACATCAATATCGTCGATCACTTTGTTGAACGGACAGTGGAATTTGCCTTCCAGACGTGTGTCAGAGAGGCATCGTGTAACAAAACACCTCAACACATGGGCTCAAAGCAACAACCAGGTACCATTTATACTGATTCCAGGGGCTGACAGAGAGTTCTGTTGCTCTTGTGTGAGCTCACTTCCATGCCTGGGTTGGGCTATGGGCTGTGAGACCTAGACATTTCCCTCCAGTGGTCTTAATTCTCAAGAAGTTTAGACCAGATTCTTGGCATGGTGCCAGCATTCCATGCAGAGCAAATATCAAGGCTGTGCCCGTGGCAAGTCTGCTTAGGATGCAGTGACCAAGGTTGAAACCCAGCAGGATCCTGTGAAACCATCTCTACAATGCCCCCATTCTTATTCATAGGAAACTGCCCTGAGTTCCAAAGGGCAGATTCATACAGTAACTACTTAGAAGAGTGAGGGAATGCAGAGACAAAGGAAAGGCAGACAAGAATCTATAGTGCTGGAGTTCCCGTTGTGGCTTAATGAAAATGAACCTGACTAGTATCCATGAGGAAGCGAGTTCAATTCCTGGCCTCGTTCAGTGGATTAAGGATCTGGCGTTGCCATGAGCTATGGTGTAGTTCACAGATGAGGTTTGGATCTGGAGTTGTTGTGGCTGTGGCCTAGGCTGGCAGCTTTAACTCAGATTCGACCCCTAGCCTGGGAACTTGCATATGCCACAGGTGCAGCCCTAAGGAAAGATAAAGAGAGAGAGAGAGAGAGAAGAGAAAGGGACGGAAAGGGAAGGGAAGGGAAGGGAAGGGAAGGGAAGGGAAGGGAGGGAGGGAGGAAGGAAGGAAGGAAGGAAGGAAGGAAGGAAGGAAGGAAGGAAGGAAGGAAGGAACTATATCCTCCTGAAGGGACAGACTTAACAATCTGATATGGATCTCTGAGAACTTCTACGGGAAGAGCTCTTACCTCAGTAGAAAAACAACAGCATTGGAGGAGGTAAGGAGTGGGAGTTGCTTGTAGAAATTGCTTTCCCAAGGGATCCGGCATCCAAATATCAAGTACTATGTCTATGTGCCAAAAAAGAACCAAGGGTTTGGGGTTGAACCTCTCCTTGACTTTTACCTTAATCCGAATGAACACAGAACTGATACATATCTCCTCTCTGTCCTGTTCTTTGGCATACAGAATTCATCTCCTATGTTCACAAGAAAGATAAATTATTTTGGTATTTGTTTCCTCCCTAAATCCAGGAAGATAAAATTTCTACCTGCACCTCAGCTTTCCACACCCCAGTGTGAAGAAACAAGTCTAAATGGAACTATGATTTCTAAGGATAAGGACCTAACCTCAGAAATACACTGAGTCATGTGGCGCAAATGCCAGGGTGACCAGGAGATAACCTAGGAATCAGCCCCAGGCACCAAGGAAAAGCCAGGATCTGATGGGCAGCAGGGGTGGGCTGTGAAGGGTCCTTGATTTCTCTCTTAAGACAAACTCCATCCACTGTGCTGGCTGTGCTTGGATAATGGAACTAGCCTGCTTCTGGAACATCATTCTGGCAAAGATTTGGGGAACATTTCTTTCAACAAATGTGGAAGTAGTTTAAAATAGAATCCTTTCTTTTTTTTTTTCCTTTTTATCAACGCACCTGCAGCATATAGCAGTGGTCAGGCTAGGGGTCGAGTCAGAGCTGCAACTGAGGCCTACAGCCGCAGCAACACTGCATCTGAGTCACATCTGTAAGCTATGCCACAGCTTGTGGCAACGCAGGATCCTTATCCCCCTGAGAAAGGTCAGGAATCCAACCCACATTCTCACGGAGACAATGCCAGGTCCTTAACCTGCTGAGCCACAATGGGAGCTTCTTAAGTAGAATTTTAAAATTTGGAAGTTTCTAAGATAAACAAACAAACAAACAAACAAAAAACCTTCAGGACTGTCTAGAGCTTCCAGCTGGGACCTCTTGGAGTAACAACAACTGGCCTTTCAAGGTGGACCAGGGCCACTTGCGCTGCCACCGCATGAGGACAGAGGGGACCAGAACATGTCCCCTGCCAAGTGAACAGGCCAGAAACGGTGGCCAACTGGAGAGCGAATCAGATCACAGCGGGACTTTGTAATCAGCTCCCTGCTGACCCAGCAACGGCCCCTCTCCTTCTGACTTGCCACCCTGGCCCTTCCTAGTGGGATTATGACCAAGGACCGAGTTTACAACTGCTCTCAAAAAGGAGCATCATGTTCCAGTGCCTAGAGCCTGGGTCACCCCTGTCAGAGTCCTGGAAGGAGGCATTAAGGACATGTAAGCATTCTTTAGAATGGGTTACTTTGCTTCTTAGCAAATACATTACTCACAAGGGAGCTTTACTGTACGTGGGCTAGGATTTTTTTTTAACAGTTCCTTTATTTTTAAGCTATTTTTGAGACGTTTCTATTTATTTGTTTATTTACTTATTTCAATTTTTTTTTTCAATTTTATTTTTGCCATACTCACGGCATGCGGAATTTCCCAGGCCAGGGATCGAACCTATGCCGACAGCAGTGACAATGCCAGATCCTTAAGCTGCCGAGCCACTGGGGACTCCTGTATACTACAGCTTTTATTCATCAGTAAGATAAACTGAAAAGCCTCAATCTCAGGACCTCACAACTGACCTCACGAAAAGCTCTCTGAAAGAGACACCAACTGAGTAGCTGGAAGATCTACTCCAGAGCACGTCCTCTCAGCACCGCTGGCTCAGAAAGCAGCGGTCCCAGGACCAAGGGTACATCCTCTCCATCCTCACGTTAATGCTCTAGGAAGAGGATGTAGAACCACCCACACACCACAGGCTTGTTCCTAAGCAAGCAGGGAGCTAGGCTTTAAAGGCACCCAAACATCTAATCCTCACAATAACCCTGGGAAGAAGGTCTTTCCATTTTAATACGAAGCCTGAGCCCCAGAGAAGCTAACACATGTCCACAGGTCACACAGCAAGGATATGGCCAGTCGGGGGTGGGGGACTCAGCCAAACCCTTGCTGGGCTACGGCGTGAGGCTGGGCGCTTCCTGGGGAGAATGTGGCTCCTAATTCCTGTGGATCCAGGAAGCTTGATTTTGTTTTTTACTTAATTATAAGATTACTCAGTACATGATTCCATCAACCAAATATCACAGGACTAGACACAACAGAACAGAATGGAATTATATAGAATAGAAGTATCTGGTTCTAAATAATCTTTGGTTTCCTTCCAACATAATTATTGAATTTTATTCCTTATTCTTCATCTTTTCAGACTAGTGGGAGAAAAAAGGAAAGAAAGATAGAGGGATATTCTTCTCTAAAGTTCTGTGGTCTGGAGGCATTTCTCTGAACTACAAATGCCTGGTTCATAATATATAAAGAGGGTGGAAACCAATATTATAAATTAAAAAATATTAAAGTTATCACTGATGTACAGTGTTATAAAAGTCAAGATGTACAATATAGTGCTTCACAGTTTTTAAAGATTATACCCCGTTTACAGTTATTATAAAATATTGGCTATAGATACTACAAATGGAAATAACTACCCATTTAACTTGGTAGGGTATATAAAATAACAATTTACATGGAAAGTATATTTTCACATTTTGTCTAACAGAAGTGTATTTTCACATTTTGTCTAAGACCTTCACAACTGATATGAAACAGAAAACTGTGAATGGGAGTAAACTTTAAGCCTATATTCTATCAACATCCGAGTCAGGCTCCCTAGTGAGTATAGAGGTGTCTGGTGAGTTTTGCAGAAAAGTGTTAATGAAGTGGGTTCATTTATGCACGTATATAGCTATGGCCTGAATGACTGCATTCTCCCCAAATTCATATGCTGAAACTCTAAGCCCCAATATGATGGTATTTGGAGGTGCGACTTTTTTTTTTTTTTTTTTGCATTTTAGGGCTACACTGGCAGCATATGGAAGTTCCTGGGCTAGGGATCCGATAGGAGCTGCAGCTGCCAGCCTATAAGCTGCAGGATCTGAGCCGTGTCTGTGACTTACATCAGAGCTTATGGCAATGCCCAACTCACTGAGCAAGGTCAGGGATCGATCCGGCATCCTCATGGATGCTAGTTGATTTCGTTTCTGCTGTGCCACAACCGGAACTCCTGGAGGTGGGACTTCTGAGATATAATTAGAGTTACATGAGGTCACGAGGGTGATGCCTCCAAGGTGGGATTAGTGCCATTCTGTGAAAAGCAAGGGACGTGTGAGGACAGAGTGAGAAGGTGGCCATGGCTAAACCATGAAAAGGGTCCTCATCAAAACCCCACCATGCTGATGCCACCATCTCCAACGCCCAGCCCCTAGAACTGTGAGAAATAGATGCTGGTTGTGAAAGCATATGGTACCCCATGACAGCAGCCTGAGTTGACTGAAACATATACTCTAACCCACGTCTCTATGCTTGCTCTCCAGGTCCAACTAAATTTAACAACCAGGACTTTTTTTGGTTTTGTTTTTTTAAAGGGGAAGCCTAGCAAAAAATAAACCCAGCCCCTCAACCAGCAGCCCCACTTCCTCACTACAGCCACGCTCTCACGCTCTTAGGTATGCCTCTCATCAGCCCAGGCTCCATCCCTCCTAATCCAGGGAGGGAGCGGTGGAGGAGCTGCTGCTGAGCTGGTGTCCATCAGTCCCTCACTTGGGCTGAACCTCGCAGAGGACTACTTCCAGCTGTGTTTTCCCAGCACCCAGCCCAGAAGAGCACAGCCCCTCATGACTGACACAGACCCCACCTCCTCCTCCACGGCCAGTGCATCTGAAGGAAGAAAGCAGCCTTCTCATCAACTCACTACTCCTGGAAGGCAGGGAGAGAGCATGAGCCCATCCACCATGGACCCAGCTATTCCAGCTTGTTCAGGAAGGAACATTTAATATGCTGTATCATTTTCCACTGGCAATGTGTATTAATAGACAAGGATTTGGACCCATGATGTATTCTGTGTTCACTGAACAAGAGAGAATGGCCTTTCCCTTCTCATCTTTGTCTCCTTGCCACCTGCCCCAAGTCAAGGTTGAATGATCCTAAACAATCTTCAGGAATATCCTCCATCATCTCAGCTCTTAGGACATAGCTTGGCAGAAAGCCTCCCATAAGTCATGCCCCAGGCACAGAGTCTGGGTCTCAAGGTCTCATCCTTGGCCCACCACATTGCCAAGCTGTCCTTTTATTCCCCAGCCACAGCCCACCAAGGTCCATGATCCCATCCAGTAAGTGGCCACGTGCAAATGTCCAGAATGACCTCAGGTCTTGAAGAAGTCAAGATCCGGGTGGATCCAAATGCAGTGACAGCTGCCTGGACCACACTAATCTCCCCTGCATTTCAGGCCAGAGGCATGAAGATAATGGATTATTTAATAAGAGTAATAAGAGTCATTCTTTATTACTTTAAGAGAGTTATTTAAAGTTTGAAGAATCTGTCCTCAATTCATATTCCAGGAGGTTAAACACCATTTCCAAGCTCAAAGTCAGACTGGATTATAACATAACAGAGTATCCTGCAATGAAATTGGATTTTACTCCATTTAACACGGCAACAATTATTGCCATAAAGCCTGTTTCTATTTTCCATGAGAAAGTCTTAAATTGTTTTACTTCTTATAGTTCATTTTCACATATTAAAACTGATTTTTACCTCAATTGTAAGAGGCCTGATGTGATTTATTTATTAGCATAAAAATTGAATTTTTGTATAAGAAACTTCTGTGAACCTTGGGTAAACAAGAGTAGCTTTAAAGTTTTCCCATCTATTATTTAGATCAGTTGATGAAGTAGAGAGAATATTTGCTAAGTTAAAAAAAATTTAATATGTTTTGCAAAGTTCAGATCACTGGAATATTATTTCCTTCATATAACTGTGGAAGAGTCAATATAATTTAGATATTTTTGTCCTCCAAGCAAAACATCCAAGTGTTACCATACCAAGCAAATGAATTATTAAAAAAGAAGATGACATTAAGCTTGAAATACCTATTTTCACTTCCACATTCAGGATAGTAAAGAGGGTTCTAGGATGGCAACCTCAACCAGCTCTGCCTTTCTTCACCAAAAGTTGTTTTTTTTTTTTGTTAAGTCACCAAATCTGGGTTTTCAACCTCATATTCATGACGCATAGCAATGGCATTCAGAAATTCACAGCTGATTAAAGTCTAGCATCTCCTTAGAACTGGATCAAGCCCTCCTTCTCTCCTGCCTCTAAAGTTCTTTCCCACTTCCTATTTCATAGAACCTCTAGGAATGTTCTGAAATCAGAGGAAAGTACAGTCAGACTTCCATATTCACAGATTCCATATCCCTAGATTTAATCATCCAACAAATGGAAGTTTTAGGGAAAAAAATCCCAGCAAGTTCCAAACAAGCAAAACTCAAATTTGCCCTATGTGGTTTTCTGTTTTTTTTTTCAGTCTTCTTCTTAAGGCCACACCCACAGCAAATGAAGGTTTCTAGGCTAGGGGTCAAATTGGAGCTGTAGCCGCTGGCCTATACCACAGCCACAGCAACAGCAGATCTGAGCTGAGTCTGCGACCTACATGACAGCTCACAGCAACACCAGATACTTAACCCACTGAGCGGGGCCAGGGATCAAACCTGCATCTTTATGGATCATAGTCAGATTCGTTTCCACTGATCCACAGTGGGAACTCCAAATTTGTCCCATGTTGACCACTATTTACAAAATAAGTGCATTGTATTGGCAACTATTTACATAGCACTTACATTGCATTAGGCATTGTAAGTCATCTAGAGATGACTTACAATGTAACATACAGGAATTTTGCCATACAAGATTTTTTTAAAAAATTTAAATGTTTGGGGAGTTCCCATTGTGGCTCAGCAGGTAACAAACCCGACTAGTATCCATGAGGACGCAGATTTGATCCTTGGCCTCGCTCAGCGGGTTAAGGATCTGGAGTTGCCATGAGCTGTGGTGTAGGTCTCACTCACAGCTCAGATCTGGCGTTGGTGTGGCTGTGGCATAGGCTGGCAGCTGTAGCTCTCCTAGCCTGGGAACCTCCATATGCTAAAAAGACAAAAAATAAAAATAAAATTTAGATATTTGGGAAAATATTTAAAATATAAAGATAACTTCAAAAGTTCTAATCATACAAATACACGTAGTACTTGTATGTATGTAACATGAAAATATGGGTGTGAGACTGCATATCTGAGGTTTCATGTAGGTGTCTCTGTTTTCTTGAATCCCCTTTAATAATAAGAAGAAAGCACACACATTCACACACACACACACACACACACACACACACTCATACAGATGTTTTAATGTTTAAATTTCATCCAATCACTAAAAATACACTTTAAAAACTATATTCACTATGCAAAGGACCAAAACAATGACCCAGATTTGAGCTGCTCTACTGGCTCCTGCACAGCACTTTACAGTTGTTAACAACAGGCTACAATAGCATGATACATTAAGGACTGTAACTTATAAAATTTCTTTTTAGGACTCAAAAAACACAGTGCTAAGTCACTTAATGGCTTAATAACAAAGTAAAAATAATTAAATAAGAAGATCACAATAGAAGTTTTTCTCATTTTCAAACAGCAACTTCCAAAGAGGGCTGGGTAATTATTTTCTTCACTATTAAAGGGTGAAATGAGGCAGACGGAACTTATTCACCAAAACAAATACAAAACAAAAGAAACAAAAACAAACACATAGTTCAGAAAAAACCATAGGCAAACTATAGAAACATACACAAGTTAAAAAAGCCTATGCTTCATTTTGTATGTAGAACATGTGTTTCTAGGTGAAAAAAATCTGTAACAGTTCCCATCGTAGCGCAGCAAAAATGAATCCAACTAGGAACCATGAAGTTGTGGGTTCCTTGCCTGGCCTTGTTCAGTGGGTTAAGGATCCGTTGTTGCCATGAGCTGTGGTGTAAGTCACAGACCTGGCTCGGATCTGGCGTGGCTGTGGCTGTGGCAGGCAGATGTAGCTCCGATTAGACCCCTAGCCTGGGAATCTCCATATGCCGCAGGTACGGACTTGAAAAAAAAAAAAAACCCTACAATTAAAAGAAATCATAGTGAGAGGAGTAACACCTAAAACAAAGTAAGGAGAATAACTATGGATAACCATGCATTCCAGACTCTGGGCACATAACACGCCTCTTGGGTGTAGCATGACATTCTGACAGGTGGCAGACAGTCAACACATGTGGAAATAAACTAAACAGTATAAAAACCAGCTCATTTATTCCATAGGTCTTGCTCAGAAATTACCATCATAATGCATCTCAGATTCACTCTGTGGATTTGATGTACAGCAAGTTCAGAATTCTGTATTTCATTGAATTTTTTTTTTTTTTTTTAATTTATGGTCGCACTCACAGCGTACGGAAGGTCCCCGGCCAGGGACTGAATCTGAGCTGGAGGTGCAAACTATACCACAGATGGAGCAACGCTAGATCTTTTAACCCACTGCACAGGGCTGGGGATCAAATACGTGCCTCTGCAGAGAGCAGAGCCGCTGCAGGGAGAGTCTGAACCCTCTGTGCCACAGCAGGAACTCCACAATGGATATTTAATTGGTGCCAGAATGTTTCAATTCTTTTTATTTAAAAATTTTTTTTTTATTTTTACTTTTATTTGGTCTTAGTGCCGTACCTGCAGCATATGGAAGTTACCATGCTAGGGGTTGAATTGGAGCTTGCAGTGCCTATACCACAGCCACAGCAACACAGGATCCAAGCCACACCTGCGACCTACACCACAGCTCACAGCAACACTGGATCCTTACCCCAGTGAGTGAGGCCAGGGATCAAACCCACGTCCTCATGGATCCTAGTCAGGTTCCAAAATGTTTTATTTATTTGTGAAAACACAATGAACATTGTGGTTAGCTCATACATTTGAGCATTTAAAATTATAAATACATGGAACAGAATTAAAAGTATTTACTCGTAATATCAAGATCATGAGCGTAAACATGGCTTACAGCCTTGAATTATTCAATAATTGCCTTATTATCTATATTATTTTTCAAGCGCAGATACGGTACAAGTCTTCTTTAACAAATACTTGAAAAAATGTCCTTTTTTCATTGTTGAAACTAGTAGTGACTTTTTTGGTAAAAGAGATGACTATGGTTGCTTTGACCTCTTTCGTAATTATGAGATTACTATATTTTCTAATTTCTGTTAATAAACTTGACATTTTATTGTTAAGTAGGCAAGCTTTTATTTAAGTTAACACCTAGGGACCTTTAGAATCTTTGCCTCATGGCTCTTTGGATGATTTTACAACTTGTGTGGAACATTTAAAAAAAAAATTTTTTTTCTTTAGGCTGCACTTGCGGCATGTGGAAGTTCCCGGGCCAGGGGTCGAACCCATACCACAGCAGCAACCTGAGCTGCTGCAGTGGCAATGTTGGATCCTTAACCTGCTGCATCACAAGGGAACTCCTGTTTTGCTTTACTTTGCTTTTTATCTTTTCCTTCCCTCCCTTTTCCTTCTCCTTTTAAAGAACTTTTTTTGGTAATTGATGTTTTATTAAAGAAGGATAAAAAGTTTCTTCGGGAGGCACAGACCTGTGTTCTCCTTTCTTTTCTGACAGTGAGGGATTGTATACCTCATTCCCTGGCATCCCTCTGGGCCCCATCTTTCCAGGGGATAAAACAGGAGTATAAACATAAAGGAAGATGCTGGCTATGAATAAACGGTCACGGTGCCCGGCACACATCAGCGAGCATTCATCTGTCCTGTCTCCCGGAGGGTCAGGAGAGGTATAGTAACCTTTTAGCTCTGTGAACTTGAAAGGTTCCCTGGTATAATACATTATCTAAAACTGGGAGCAAACGCCCCTGCACAGCACCCCAGTGCAGGGGAATTCACCAGCTGGAGCTCGGAGTATCCAGATGGTGGCCCATGAGCATGCCCTGCAGGGTGGCACAGGCTGCTAGCATGGTAAGGCTGTGCACTTACCCTCCTGTCCTCACACACGCGTCCAGCCAGCTTGATCGTTCATCGTCAGCATGGGCGGTGCCCCAGTCAAGCGGGCCGTGGACTTGGCACGCTCCCACCCTTTGCCTGGAGCGGCAGGGTCTTGCTATGACTGCGAACAAGCTCACCAGGAGCACAAGGCTCAAGTCCCGTTCTCCCTGGATGCGAGTGCTCAGTCCCCAAAAGCCCATCCACCTCTGCCCGGGGCACCCCTGGGGCCTGTTCCTCAACCCCTAGGGGCAGGAGTGAGCAGTTCACACATGCACCCTGACATGTGCCTCCTGCAACATGCCCAGGGCTGGCGCCTCCAAACCCTGGAGTCCCTGTCCTCTTCCCTGGTGTTCAGGCTGCTGCAGCTGTTACTTTCAGTCCCTTTCTGCTGGAGCCTTCATCCCCTCTGCCCAATTTTCCAGGATGCACACCCACCAGCACATTCTCAGAGCTGTATACATCCATTCAGCCCTCTCTGTATTACCTGTGCATACACCCATCTGCTGGCCACTTCCAAAGAAAATAAACTCTCTCAAAAGTTGTCATAATCTCTAAATGGAGCACCAAGTCAGCCAGAGGCCATGGGCACAAGCGCTGGGCCTCCACCCCCTTCCTCTGGGCTCCTCTTTAGCCCCTTGAAGCTGCAGCCAGCTCTTGCTTTTGGACCTCCCTCTCCACTTGCAGCACCTCGTTAGCATCCTGCCAGTCCCAGATCCCACTCAGAGCCGCCTTCTGCTGGAGGGTTTCTCTGAGACCCAGAGCAGACAAAGCACACCAGCTAGAGTACAACGGGTAATTCTGGGTGCATTTCGCCACACAGACTGTAAAATCCACCATGCTCTTTCCAGGGTGTTGGGGTTGGAACATGGCAGTCCCCCACAAGGTGGTGTTATTTGGAAGATGGAAGTTACCATGTTTAATCTTTATCTCTCTGGATGGCACATGGGTGGTTGCAAAGATGGAGAGAATCTTGATAATTCACAAGCCCAACATTTTGGTTTAGATTATTCTTCCTCAGACTGGGATTAAAAAAAAAACTTCACAATGACTCTTCATCCACGAGTAAACATACTCAGATTTTAGAAGTAAAGTCTTAGACTGAAGCACTGGGCAGTGGGGAAAGGCTGGATTCCCACCAGCCCAGAAATGCTTAGGTTCACTTTTGAAACTCTCCTGATGGAGGCTGTGATTCTGAAACCCACAGAGCAGTGTCAGAAGTCAGAGCCCAAGTGTTGTAAGTTATGGACACTGCCACAGAAGGACAACTGGAGGGGACTTTCAGATAGATCTCTTGTTTCTAATTCAAAATATATATTCTTTTCTTTTTATGGCTGCACAGGTGGCATAAGGGAGTTCCCAGGCTAAGGGTCAAATCAGAGCTGGAGCTGGGGCTACACCACAGCCACTGCAACACCAGATCCAAGGCACATCTGTGACCCACGCCACAGCTTGCAGTAATACTGGATCCTTAACCCACTGAGTGAGGTCAGGGATTGAACCTGCATCTTCACAGAGACTATGTTGGGTCCTTAAACCTCTGAGCCACAATGGGAACTCCTCAAAATATATTTATATTAGCCTGTAAGCTAAGACATAATCTTTTTAAGACATGATCTTTTTAAGACAATGGAATTACGAAAATAGAAATAGGAAGGATAAAACAATCGATTTGAGTGACTAGATAAATGTGCTGGTGACAAATCCCTGGGAGATGAAAGAAAAATCTTATTAGCCTTGGTGAAAGCAGTGGAGTGGAGTGGGGGCTCCCAAAGAGTGGGGAAGTGGCTGACTTGACGCCCACACAGGGAGTCATTCCTAGTTACTATGAGAGGATGTTTCTTTCCTGTCTAAAGAGGAAATTTATCATCATCATGTTGAACAATGCTTCCTACAGAGTTGGCTATGAGCTGCATTAGCTCCTAAAATGATACATGGAATCCACTAAAATCGCTCCTAAATCCCCAGTCTGAGCAAACGCTACACTTTAGGGCCTTAGAAAAAGTCTGGTTTCCTACTTCTTAACCTTTTTTTCATCTGAAATACCTTGAAGATGGAATACATTCTCATCACAACAGACAGTAAAGTGGTTGTTGTCAGGAGCTGGGGGCTTTCGGGAGAAATGGGGAGATGTTGGTCCAAGGGTGCAAACTTCCAGTTATAAGATGAATAAGTTCCAGAGACCTAATGTATAGCATGGCAACTGTAGTTAATGACACTGAATTATATATTTTGTTTCATTTGGTTCTGGCTGATCCTATGGCATGGAGAATTTCCCAGGCCAGGGATCGAAACTGTACCCAAGCCCCTGCAGTGACAATGCTGGAGCCCTAACCCACTGCGCCACAAGATAACTCCAAGAAATATCCAGTCATAAACCCTAGTAGGTTCTGGAAATTTATCTAAAGGAAGGGGTTCTAAACATAGAAGAGACTGCATACACGAGGGCTCTGTCACATGAAAAGGAGAGCAATTAGCACTTCCTACAATGAGGAAGTGGCCAGCAGATTTGGGGTAGCCCATCCCTGGACTCCACCGAGCTGTATCCTGCAGGGCAAGACTTGGGGGGGAGGGGCTCCTGAGTGTGCAGTGTGGACTGTGGGCAACGTGTCTAAATACCTTTTACAATTATCTAGCTACCCATCACTATGAGTGTGTGTGTGTAATATATGCATACATATATTTAAAGATGTAATGTCCACATCTGTCTGCCTGTCTAGCTATCTAGCTATCTAGCTATCTAATCTATCTATCATCTATCCATCCATCTATCCAGTATTTTAGACATTAAAAAAAAAAAACCTGTGGGCTCTCTGGCAGCACATGTATTAAAAGCAGAAAGATACAGAGGGGATTGGCACGACCCCTGAGCAAGGATGTTGTGCAAATTTGTAAAGTGCTCCATATTCTTCCTGCCAAGAAATTCCAGGACCCTGCTGGGTGACAAAGGAACTCTTCTTCAATTGAAAAAAAAAATTATGAAGCTCCAGTATAAAGAGATTTATATTAAAAAGAAACCCTACCAAAATGCTAAAAGTGGCTGTGTTAGGAGAGTAGGACTGTAGATATTTAAAAAGTTTTTTCTCACTATTCCAATGTTTGGGAATGCATTTTTCTTACTTTAGTAAGGAAAAAAAAAGTCATTTAATTATAAACTGCTCTCAAATTTCTTAAATAAAAATACGTTTTAGTAGTTTATAAAAGAATTTCTTCAGGGCCCCTCACATCAATGTCAGATTGAAAAGAAACACTCTAGGAGTTCCCATCACGGCTCAGTGGTTAACGAATCCAACTAGGAACCATGAGTTTGTGGGTTTGATCCCTGGCCTTGCTCAGTGGGTTAAGGATCTGGCATTGCCGTGAGCTGTGGTGTAGGTTGTAGACGCAGCTCGGATCCCGCGTTGCTGTGGCTGTGGCGAAGGCCGGCAGCTACAGCTCCTGTTAGACCGCTAGCCTGGGAACCTCCATATGCCGCAGGTGCAGCCCTAGATAAGGCAAAAAGACAAAGAAAAGAAAAGAAAAGAAACGCTCTAAAGATACAGATGGATGTTATATCTTTAAATTATTCATGGTCCCCCTTTTTGTGCTTTTAAAAAGAATAAACCTCAGATTTCAATTACTTCAAATATACCCTCAAGAAAGCAAATAAGAACCACCCAGAAGTGGTAAACAGGTGGAGAAATGTGTGACTACCTCCTCAGCTTGGCAGGGATTGTTTTTTAACTCCATTCTGGGTGCTCACATGCAGCAGGGAGTCTAAAGCAAGATGTCTTCTTGGCTGGAATTTCCAGATGGCTTAGCCACTGTCAAGGGCCTGGCTTCAGCTTATGGCTCCCCAGAAGCATCATCACTGGGGCCTCGGAAACAAGCTCTGATCCCTCTGTAAGGGATCACGGAGGTCATCTTGTTGAATACAAGAATTTACTCCAAATACCTCTTAAGGGCTTGAAGACCTTGAATACAATCAGGGTTAGGGAGCTCCCAGCTTTGGGGGTGACAAGTTGTGTTATTTAACACCTTTAATTCAGTCCCTGCAATATGCACTCATATGGTACTCAGTACTCTCAGACCCCAAAATCCAAGCCCTCCACCAATTCACCTTAGAAAATTAGGACTTTTGGGAATTCCCGTCGTGGCTCAGTGGAAATGAATCTGACTAGTATCCATGAGGATGCAGGTTCAATCCCTGGCCTCGCTGAGTGGGTTAAGGATCTAGCGTTGCCATGACCTGTGGTGTAGTTTGCAGATGCAGCTCCGATTCGACCCCTAGCCTGGGAACCTCCATATGCTGCAGGTGCAGCCCTAAAAAGACAAAAGAAAAAAAGGAAGGAAGAAAAAAATTCAGACTTTGCTTTTGTTTCCTTGGCTGGAAGTTCCAGCTTGAAATTAAAGGCAAGAGGTGGGTTTGGCAGGAATCAGGTCAGTGACAAGCACAGCTGACACCTCTTTGGCATGATGTCTTTCAGTGGTCTTTTACGCATGTTGCATGTGATGCTCAAACATCCCTGAGCCCGGTTCCTACACTGCCCCCACTTTACAGGTGGGGCACCCTGCCTGAGGAGGCACGGCTGGGAAATGAGGGGAGCCAGTATCCAAGCCTGCCACTGCTGCCTGGACCTCTCATGCTGCAGACTCTTGACATTCAAAGGGTTGGAGTTCAGCTGGGGGCAGGGGGTGTCAGTACTCAAAATGCATGTTGAAGAATGTGCTGGAGTCTTTTTAGGATTAGCTAAGGTTCCCCAGGAAGAGAAGGGAAAAGACAGAAGGGTTGAGGCCAAAACTACAGGAAAATCTACAATTGGAAGGCAGAGAGAATATATTTTCAAGGGTTTTAAAAAAAAGAATATGGAGCTAGCTCAGGAAAATCAAAAGCACCTGCTATCCTCAAACTAAATGGATTTCAATCATGTAACCCATTTGGGGGCAATCATAAAAACGCCCAGTGCATGGCTTTACTAAAAAAAAAAAAAAAGGAGATATAAAACAGTGTCTTCATCATCTTTATTTGCCATCTGGACAGGGAAGGTCAGTTTGCTGACCTCAAATTTTGAGTAGCTGAAAAACAGAGGGAAGCAACATTTTATGAAGCTAAAACAAGCTACATTTACCCAGACACACGCAGGAGAAATTATGAAGGGCCATTAAGACAGTCTAGAAAACAGCTTCTTGGTTGTAATAAGGCAAAAAATTACCGAGGCATCTGGAAATGTAATTAAGTCAAAGGTGTGATGGATGAGCCTGAGGGTGGGGGACCCTGAAATCTATGTACACACGGGAGAGACCCTAGTTTTCCCGGGGCTACTGCGAGGGCACCCTGAAAATAACATCACTTACAAAAGACTCCTTTTCTGAGTGCTTTTATTTAATTTTATTTTTCAGCCACACCCGCAGCATATGGAGGTTCCCAGGCCAGGAATCGAACCCACGCCACCAGAGACAACACCAGCTCCTCAACCTGCTTTGCCACAGTGGGAACTCCCACAGAAATTGTTTTTAATTTGCACTCATCATCCGAGATACCCAAATATTAACCAGTGCCGAGAAGAAAAATGGGGAAAGGGATGTCAGGACCCAGCAGAAACATCTCCAGGACTAGACAAATGGTGTGCCACGTGGCCTCACAGAGGGTCCCTGCCCATGCTCATCCATCACGGACCAGTTGTTACACATCCACACTCCTGACCCAAGGGACTCAACACCTTGGTTGTCACTTGTGATCCAGGCCCAAGAAGTGGAAGCCAACTCTCCCCTAAAGGTTTTGCAAATGTGCTTACCCACACAGGATCAGATAAGGAGAAGCAGACTGAGCCTCTGCCTGTTCATGATAACAAAGAGTTCTAAGATCCCTGCCATGTGTGGGAGGAGATTAGAAGAACCCATTAAGATTAGACTTGGGATCTCAGCAGGTTCAAAGCCTGCAGAATGTTGAACTGCTGGGAAGCACAGGAAATCTTAAATTTTAAGGCAAGAGTGAGGGGCTTCTGGGACAGCCACCTCCCTAATTCTACTCATAGTCACCTCGGGAAACAGAAGGACTCACCTTTGTCTTTTTTGCACAGAAAGAAAAAGACAGAGGCACATCCCTCTGCTCTTCTGCCCAGGCTGTGTACAGCCCCTCCCCACAGTGCTTTCCGGAACCACACAGGGTGGGGCGCATCTTACATCACCAACATGCTGAGTGTGTCGGGCCCTGTCTAGGGGCGTAGGGAGCTACAGCCCCTTTTGGAGAACAGCAAAGTCAGAGAGGGCGCCCCCTAGTGAGTGACAGATAAAAACAGGAGCCAGATGGTTTAGAGGCCATGGGAAGTCCGCAGGGTCCCAAATCACCCGCAAAGCAGTTTTAATGCCTCCTCTGAGATGCCCAGCCCCTCCCTGCAACAAGTTATCTAAAAATGCTGGCTGCTGCTTCCTTTTTTTTTTTAATTAAAGTATAGTTGCCTTACAGTGTCGTGTGGATTTTTGGTGTACAGCATAGTCTCCCAGTCATACATATATATGCATTCTTTTTCTCCTATTATGTTCCAACGTGTTCTATCCCAAGAGCTTGTTTTTAAAGACAGAGTGCCCTGGAGTGAATCTGACACAGTGTAAGCATCAGCAAGTAGAAGACTGTCTGACTTATCCCGGACAGAAAAATGAAGGAATTGGAAGAAATGCAAAACACAGATCTGAGACTCGCCTCACCACCAATGGGCATCTATTTCCGCATATCAGACAGAATGAATCCGGCTACAGTTACACACAGTTCTTATCTGACCACAGGATTTAGACTTTTTGTTTTGTGTTTGTCTTTAGAAAAGGTAGCAAGCAGAGAGGGTACCCCATTCCCCCGAACCCTTCCAAAACTGCTCACCCGCCTTCCTCAGAAGGGAGGTGGGAGTTGCAGAAGCACCTCGTTAAATGAGGATGAGGACGTTCTTCGTTCATCTCACAGTTGACTGTGCTGCCTGCTATGACTAGTATCACAGATAGCTAGCACTCTCCACCTGTTCTACAAGCGATAACAATGTATCTGTCTTTACATAAACCATATAGGGTGAGTCTTCAGTATTTAGCCTTCAGGAGTTTAGTGGGCTTAAGAGGTCAGATGATTCTCCAGATTGCCTCCACCAGCAAGTGGCAGACAGATTCAAACACACACATCAATGAAGTCAAAATCCATGGGTTTTTTTGTTTGTTTGTTTGCTTTTTGGCCATGCCCACGGCATGCAGAAGTTCCTGGGCAGGGGATCGAACCCGCACCACAGCATAGACCTGAACGGCTGTGTGACAACCGGATCCTTAACCTACTGAGCCATCAAGGAACTCATGTTTTTAATGGATTAAAAATACTCTAAAAAAGCTCTCTGTCACTGAATAAATGGCCATTAGCAGATTGTCTCCTTGGAAGGCCATCAGTAAGCACTCAATCAGTTGTGTAATAAACTGTGGAAACTTCGAACTTCCACCTCAGGAGAACCTGTCTTCCATCTTTAACTTAAAAGCAAGCAAACACCCCCAGATCCCTCCAGCCTACACAATTTGCATCGTAAGTACAGATTTTTCTACTTTCAGCAATTGAGGCTGAAGGTAGGCACTGCTGCGAAACATCGTAGGACCAAGGTGAAGTTTTAAAAGGGAATCAGGGTTTGAAACAGAACCTCATGGAACTGATTTTCTTTAAGAAGTTGTGTTCATAGCCAAGAAGAGATACCTCAGTAAAAATTTTAAACTATGTGATATCTCTGGCCACAGGGCGGCTGGTCACCAGTAAGGGATCACTCTGATTTTCCCTCCCAGTGTTGAGTTGTTTTGGAAGCTTCCTCCAGTGGTGGTTTCCAGTCAAATCTTCAAGCTAAACATATGATTTCATCAGATATTGGCCTAAAATATTTTTCCTTATATAATAACTAGACTAGGCTGATGGAAAGAGAGTGATAAAATTATAGAGGAATGAAAATGGGCATGAAGCATTGAGGGAGGATTGATAAAGTGTGGTCCAGACACACAATGGAATATTATTCAGCCTTTTTAAGAAAGCCATTTAAGAAAATCCTAACATGTGCTATGGTGTGGATGAACCTTGAGGATATTCTGCCAAAAACATAAACCAGTCATATATCCAATCTCTTGCGATAGAACATGATGGAAGACAGTATGAAGAAAAGAATGCTTACATGTATGACTGGGTCACTATGCTGTACAGCAGACACTGACACAGCACTGTAAATCAACTATTTAATAAAAACAAAATAAAATTTAAAAAATAAAAGAAAAAATAAACCATTCATAAAAGGACAAATCCCGTATGATTCCAATTATACATGGTAACTGGAGCAGTAAAGTTCATACAGACAGAAAGGAGAATGGTGGCTGCCAGGGAGCAGGTGGAGGAGATAACAGATACAGATTTTCGGTTTGAGAAATTAGAAATGTCCTACAGATGAATGGTGGTGATGGCTGTACAACAATGTGAATGCACTTAGCAGTCCTGAACTGTATGCTTATAAAAGCCTAAACTGTCAGTTTTATGTATATTTTACCACGATTTAAAAAATTGGGGGGAGTTCCCATTGTGGCTCAGTGGTAATGAAACCAACTTGTATCCATGAGGATGTGGGTTTGACCTCTGGCCTTGTTCAGTGGGTTAGAGGATCCGGCGTTGCCTGTGACCTGCGGTGTAGGTCACAGATGTGGCTCAGATCTGGCATTGCTGTGGTTGTGGTGTAGGCTGGCAGCTACAGCTCCAATTTGGCTCCTAGCCTAGGCTCTTTCATGCCATGAGTGCTCGTCACCCTCCAAAGAAAAAGACAAAAAAATTGATATGAGGATTTTCTTTAATATCTATGATAGCAGAAAATAACACCTCAAAGGAAACACTGGTAGGAAAATATTTCCTCTAAGAAGAAACTCATCTCAGAACTAGGGTTCCAGTTCATTCTTTCCCAAAATATTTTGTGATTTTCTGTGAACAAGGCTAATATATATTTTTGGCCGCACACATGGCACTCGGGACTTCCCAGGCCAGGGACCAAAACCATGCCACAGCAGTGACTAGAGCCACAGCAGTGACAACACCAGATCCTTAACTTGCTCAGCTGCCAAGGAACTCGTACAGCCAATATTTTAACACCCTGTTCATGTTCACTTAGAGGGAGGTGAAGAGCTGAGGAAAGTGGCCCAGAATTTCAGGTACTTGCTAAACACCTGGGAATTGAGCTGCACGATGCCAAACTCTTCAGTTTCAATTGGTACATACAGTTTATGTCATGTTTATGTCCCACTGGTTCCTTCAGACGGCTGTTGCTTCTGTAATTACTTCTCGTTCTCTCTAGGGCCTTGGAAGGCAGGGTGGACGGAGTGACATGGGTTTGTTTTCTCTAGAGGTGACACTATTTTACAGACCAAGTTTCCTTTCACCCCTTGGGTCTAGCCCCCCAGAACTTTCTCAGAAGCTGTCAAAGCAAACTGACAGCCCAGGATGACAGGATCTCAGAGCCCCCAAAGCCTCACCTTCACCAGGGATGTGAAGCCTCCAGGATGTTACAAAGACCTCTGCACAGTCTGTGCCAGCAAATGCACATTAGCTTCTGACACGTTCACCACGGTAAGTCATCCAGAAGTGAGTCAGGCACATGCAAGGCCCTCTAGAAGAGTACAGTGTGGAGGTTGGACCCACAGATGCTAGATGTTTGCTTAGCCACGACCGGAAGGTGTGGCAATTGCAAGTCACAGAGCTGGGGCCGTGTCCCTGCTCTGCGCTAATCACTCATGTGACTGTGAACAAGTTCACTAAATCGTTTTTTTTTTCTGTAAATGACAGAATCCTTGGCATATGGAAGTTCCCAAGCCAGGGATTGAATCCAAGTCACAGAAATTCCGGATCCTTTAAGCCACTGTGCCAGGCTGGGGAGCAAACCTGAGCCTCCATGGCGACCCGAGCTGCTACAGTCAGGTTCTTAACCCAGTCCGTCACAGCAGGAACTCCTCATAAACTCTTCAAGCTTCAATTTTCTTGTCTTTAGAAGAGAAAGAAATTTCAGCACCACAGAGTTGAGATGTGAATTCAGTGAGGTAATTCATGCAAATTCACGAATATACAGTATGTCCTTCAAACAAGCACAAAGGCGAATTTTAAATGGGAGGGCAGGAGAGAGAGAGGGTGGATTTGAGTGTGTCTAACTTCTACCACTCAGCACATAGGCTTGGGGATATTTAACTGGCCTGTTTCACTAGTTTCAAAAAAAAAAAAAAGCTGCTGTCATTCTGCATTGTATTCTCAACTCAGTAATAAGAGGGAAAACATTTTAGCATGAGCTATTAGTCATTTTTCACCATGTCTGTGTGCAGGTACAGAGCAATAACTTTCTGATTTAATTCAACACGACCATACTATAAAAGGATACGCTTTTAAAAATTAGATTCTTGTTTTGGAGTAGCTAAATCCTCTAGAGTGTGCAGGGAGGTCTCCGTGTATTATTTGTTTCCGAAGCAGTACTTCCCTCTTACATCAAAAGTCTTGTTTATCACGTGGGTATATAACTCTCCAGCTTATCAGCTAATGAATCGTGTCACTTCTAGTCCTCAAGTGGCTACGTGTGGAATCTAGAGGCAGATTTGCTCCTGGGAGGCCCTGGGTGGTTTCTCCGGCACAACGAACCTCACCAAGCCTCAGTTTTCTTCCTCAGCAAGAACAGTCCTTTTTTTTTTTTTTTCTTAATGGATTTTATTTCAATTATAGGTGCACATAAATCATCACAAGTCAGTTTTATAGATTTTGTATCTACAGTTCTCCCTTGAAGGGCCTGAGTGGGTCCCACATGGGGTCAATGTGGACCTCAACTAACTAGTTGCACTTGGTATTATATCGCCCCACGGACAAGAGGCTCACGCATGTAAATGTCTGAGGAGCCAGGTCTAAGCTGGTCCTTCCATGAACTTAAATTGCTGAAGTCCTCCTTTACTGCAAGTTTTGTTTCCTGAAACAGACTCGCAGACTTTGAAAACAAATTTATGGTCACCAAAGGGTACAGGTGCTGGGGGAGGGATGGACTGGGGGTTTGGGACTGGCATATGCACACTGAGGTACATGGAATGACCGGCCAGCACGGACCTGCCGTACAGCACAGGGAACTCCACTCGATATTTTGTAATAATCTATACGGCAAAAGAATCTGAAAAAGAAGGGATGTGTGACTCACTTTGTTGTACAGCAGAAATTACCACTACATTGTAAATAAACTACACTTCAATTAAAGTTTAAAAAGTGAAAAGAAAAAAACGAAGATTTGTTTTCTTAGTTTTAAGCTGAGAAACAGCAATAAGAAAGAGAGAAAACTGCAACAGACATACTGCTGACAGCATCCAAACTTTACAGAGTATCAACCACGGGAGAGCTGAAATGAAATGAAAGCAAGCAGAAGCAAGATGTCAGACAGTCTGGCCTCCAGAGCCTTGGGCCACGGCCAGCTCCAGGCCACTCTGCAGGATCTGTTGGGCACTGAGGATCACTTGCTGAGTCTCTGTGGTCAAGGCCACAGAGCAATTTGCAGTCCATCATCAACTGTCTTTGAGAAGGCAGAATTACAAAACCCGTTTTAGAAAGAGGGCTACCAAAAGGTGCAATTAAATCTGTCAGTGCAGCTTGGGGTTACTGTGCATTTACACGTAGTGGCTGGTTCTTTGTGACTCTGGACACAGGGAGTGATTGCTGGGTTCCTGCGGGAGGCTCCCTGTGGCCCTGATCTGGGGAAGAGATGACAGAGAAGAGACAAGGTGCTGTCCTCGTCAGGGAGCCCTGCCTGCAGGCGGCCGTCCTGGAAGCTGTGCTGGCTCTGGGACACAGCAGCGGGACCTCTCCTGGCTCCCGAGCAGGCCTGTGTGACAAGGCCTGGGCTGCTGTCCCCTCACCGGCTCACTGCTGTCAGTGTCTTCTTCCTCCAGTTCCCCAAAATAGCAAAAATACATTCCCTGACAGGCTCAAAGGCAGCCTGTGGCACTCCCTCCAACTGTTCTTTTATTTCTACTTTCTGATAAACAAGAAAATGTGCTTCACAGAGAACCCCACTCAAGAGTCTGTGATAATCTATAAGGAAAAGAAACTGAAAAAGAATGGATGTGTGTATATGTATAACTGAATCGCTTTGCTATACACCTGAAACTAATGCAACCTTGTAAATCAACTGTACTCCAGTAAAACTTTAAAAAAAAGAAAAAGGGAAAAAAAGCAGTCCTTGACGGTGAAATCTATTCAATAGTCTGTGATAACCTACACGGGAAAAGAATCTGAAAAAGAAAGCACATGTGGGGAGCTCCCATTGTGGCTCAGCAGTAACAAACATGACAAATATCCATGAGGATGCAGGTTTGATCCCTGGCCTCAGTCAGTGGGTTAAGGATCCAGCGTTGCCGTGAGCTGAGGTGTAGGTTGCAGAGGTGCTCAGATCTGGCATTGCTGTGCCTGTGGTGTAGGCTGGCAGCTGCAGCTCTGATTTGACCCCTAGCCTGGGAACTTCCATATGCTGCACTTGTGGCCCTAAAAGACAAAAAAAAAAAAAGAGTTCCCATCGTGGTGCAGTGGAAATGAATCCAATTAGGAACCATGAGTTTTTGCGTTCAATCTCTGGCCTCGCTCAGTGGGTCGGAGATCTGGTGTTGCTGTGAGCTGTGGTGTAGGTCACAGATGCTGCTTGGATCCCGCATTGCTGTGGCTGTGGCGTAGGCCTGCAGCTGCAGCTCTGATTCAGTCCCTAGCCTGGGAACCTCCATATGCCACAGGTGTGGCCCTAAAAAGCCCAAGGAAAAAAAAAAGGAAGGAAGGAAGGAAGAAAGAAAGGAAAACGAAAGGAAAGGAGAGGGGAGGGGAGGGGAGGAGAGGAGAGGAAAGGATAGGGAAGGGAAGGAAAGGAAAGGAAAGGAAAGGAAAGGAGAAAGGAATGTGTACATGAATAAAAGAATCACTTCACTGTACATTGGAAACTAACACAAGCTTGTAAGTTGAATCTACTCCAATAAAACTTCAAAAAATGAAGAAAATTAAAAAAAAAAGGCAGTCCTTAAGGAGACTCCTTAATTACAGATCCTCTGGGGAATTTGGGTGTGAGAGTAGGTGGGGAGTATGTTCTGGGAACCAAGCCTCTGACAGGTGACCCTCTTTCGGCAAAGCGCTCCCGCCAGCGCCGTCCCCAGGCGGCTCCTCCCTGCATCGCTGGCGGCGGCCCCTCTGGGCGCTGGGCACGGGAATACTCCTCCTCCTACTCTGCTGGCACCTGACTTCTAAAATGTCAGTATTTAAGCGTTCAAAGCAAACCACTGTCTCCTGCTGCGAAAGTCCCTCGCACTCTCCAGCACAAGTGTTTGGAACACTGTCTATGACACTTAGCTGTTATCAAGGGAAGAATACGAGTGTCAGCTCATGGTCACAACCCCCTGCACCCCTTTAGACAGAGAGAAAGAGAGTGTTTGTGTGTCCGTGGGCACAAAGAGGGTGGAGGAAGGATGCACAGATGGCAGGTAAACTATAGCTGGGAGGGGGCCCTGGCTGGGGATGGAGGGACAGGGGGACACGCCACCAAACACGACGGGACCCAGAAAGTGGAACGTCTCCTCCGTTGTGGGGAAAAGTGAGCCTTCATACTCTTCTAATTAAACTGGATTTTTTTTTTTTTTAGCTTTTTTAGGGTCACAGGTGCAGCATATGGAAGTTCCTGGGCTAGGGGACAAATCGGAGCTGTAGCTGCCAGCCTACACCACAGCTCACAGCAACGCCGGATTTTTAACCCACTGAGTGAAGCCAGGATCGAACCTGCATCCTCATGGATACCAGTCGGGTTTGTTTCCACTGAGCCAAAACATTAACTCCCTAAATTCGATTTTTGTTTTAGCTTCCATAAAAGAGAGACCATCGTGTGGTCTGCAACTGGGAGAGGCCAGTTCAGGAGGAAGGACAGGTGTTTCTGGAGGCTGAAGAGAGAGGAAGGAGCCTTTCCTCAGCTCTGGGCTTTTCCTGGGGCTCATACCCCTGGCTCCAGCGGTCTTTAGAGAGGGGCCTCCTGTGCAGGGCTGGCCCTTCCATGGCCACCCATGCACAGCACCTGAGCCCAGAGGTCACCTAGCCCCCGATGGAGCCCATGGACATCTGCTGAGCTTTTTCCCATCCTGAGTTAGCTGTGACCCAGGACTCCAGGCCCCAAGGGGTCTAAGTTACTCCTGGGGACCACAACTGTGACAAAGAGGATGTTCCTAGTGTTTAAAGACACTGCGGCCCACAAGGGTGTTTGAAAATACCCTAGGGCAGGTGGCCATCTGCTTGCAGTAAGGAACGACTGTTCTTTTTGCTTGGCCTAAATTCTCCTCTCCCCCTCCTTCTCCAAGAGATCTTTCCCTCTCTCTCCTTCTGTTCCTTCCTCCCTCTCTCTCATCCTCCTTCTATATGCACACACATGCACATGCACACACACACCAGCTGGCTAGAGGCTGGTTCCCTGTACCACAGGGATATCAGATGTTGAACTCTGCTGGCTGACCTCCCTAGGCTCCGCTATGCTGGGTATTGGCTTATCTAACCCTCTTCCTGACCTGTCCACCTTTAGGGGCAGTAGTTATGTGCTGGCATCTGCAGATCCAAAGGACACACAACACATGTCCAGGGTCTCCACTGGTACTCAACAGGAAATAACTTCTTTAATCTCTGCTTTAGAATTCAAACCAGACACAATCAGACAAGCTGTGGACGTGGGCAAAAGACACATATTCTGCTCTTTCTCTCCTCTCTGCTTCATACTTGTTTAGATTAGTGGAGGAAATGTGTAGAGATGGCTAGGTATCTGTACAGAATGTGGGAGATGCTATTTTCTGTGTTTCATAAAGTATGGATGAGTTAAAAAGCTCGTGGTAGATCTTAAAAGGTAGAGAATATAGGCAACATCAATAAAAAAATTTAGATGAAGTAAATCTCAAGGCCTTTGTGGGGAGTGATGGATCTAACCCATGGGTAGACACTAGGTCTCTTGGGTCAAGTCTGCTCCAAGGGTCATTTCTGTAAATAAAGTTTCAAGGGACACAGCCATGCCCACCATTCACACAGGGTCCAGGGCTGTGTTCACTGCAAGGGCACAAGGATCATGACAACAGAGGCCCAAGATCCACAAAGCCTAAAGCATTTACTACCTGGCCCATTATACGAAAAACTTTCCTGACTTTCTCCTCTCAGAGGGAAAAAAGGGTCACTCCTGTGACTTTCTCATCTTGTTTCACAGAAAATTCCCAAGAGGGAGCATGTATTTTAAGAGAAGTGATGAGACAGTACTTCAAGTACGGTTCATAGAATTCAAGGTCATAGCATAGTCACACAGTTCATAGTGAGCTGGAAAGACACACCTGACTCCTATGAAGTAAATTTGAATGTAACATGTAAATAATCACAGACAGATGATGTCAGCCAGTAAACTTTACTGAATTGTATCTGCTGCCACATCTTTGTTAGAGAGTCACAGAATGGATGGGAAACATTCATTCTGCTATGTCTTTTGTGTTCTTTTTTGTTTGGAAGAGGTAGAAGCAATATCCTAGAAAAAGAAAGAATAGAGAGGGGAGAGGGAGAAGGGAGGAAAAAAGGAGGAAAAATAAATGATAAACCGGGTAGAGAAGTTGAAACTGTGAGTACTTCACTTGGGGAGCAGTCCCCACCATCCTAGTGGGGAACACACTCTCTTTTGCCCAATTACCATTAGATGGAATCAAGTTAATCCTGGCATTGAGATATTTTCTGGAAAATTCTTCATTGTGGCAGTAAGAAACAAATTCACATTAAGACAAAAGTGCATCATCTTCGGGACCAGATGAAAAGCAGCGCAGTCTGCCAACATGTGGTCCTTCTGTTCCAATCCTCTCTTCAGCTTCCATAAAACACACATTTGTTGTCGACTTGGACATACACCACTGGGTACCAGTCCCAAGTGCAAGTGTGGATTCCATGAACTTGGCTGCTCTGCTTCCTGAGGGGTCACCTGAAAGGGTTACTCTCCCCAGGGCACAAGCAGTTGCCCCCTCATCCACATCATCTTGAAGATCAGGTAGACATGGTTAAAAAAAAAATAAGAAGTAAAGAAAATAGGTGGATCCTTATTTTGCCACTAAGAGTGTCATTGGTATCATCCTCCTATGAAGATCAACTTCTTCCTCATACAATGGACCAAAGAGGCAAGTTTCACTGAGCAAGCTGATCAGTGCAGCAGGATGTCAGATTTTAAGTGGAATAGACTTTTCATTCTTTCTAAAGTTTCCTTATCAGTCGCTCCCTGGTGGAAATCAGAGGGATCCTCTGCCCACCCCTCCTCACACTGTACCTCCATGTTGGAGGGACACCCTTTCTGCTGCTGAGTTACTGTGCTCTCAGCTCCTTGCTGGGCCTCACTTTACAGAATGGCAATGACACTAAATCCAGCAACAGCATCAACTGCCTCACTTACTGAATGTAACATCTTAGGCAGGGAGCTCTTGCCTCCTTTAACTTCACAACAACCCTGAGAACACTGCCCATACTCGTGCATGCAAACCTACGATCCAGAGGGTTAAGGACTCCGGCTGGCAGGGTGGAGATGGGACTGGCACCCAGGGCCAACACCTCTGGACTCAGGGGTCTTCATCTCTTTGTGTGCTGGTTGCTTCACGGGACTCTTACAGGATTAAATGAGATGATGCATTTTAGGACACAATGCAGAGCCTAGACAGTGTAGCCAGGTAGGCATTATTATTAAATTAAATAATAAGGTCTTCTCGTGAACTTAGTGACCTTTGAGATTTTTCACTTCAAGGGGATAGAAAGTTTGGAGCACATTTCAGAAACAACAGCCCTTAATTCCTTGGGGAGGACATTACATACAATTTAACAGATAAGAGGAAGACACGCAGCATTCTGAGCAAAGACATGGCAGGATGGGCACTCTGCTTCTGGGCAGGGGCTGGCAATGCTGGGAACTCCTGGTGAGGAAGAGTTTGAGCAGACAGCCACTGGGCAGAGCAGATGGGTCTGGGGGAGGGACAGCAGGAACAGGAGGGCTCTGGCCCAAGATGGGGAAGAAAGGCTTTGGCAATAGCTCAAATGCTAAGGACCTTTACAACTGGTATAGAGATGAGGGCAGGAAGAGGAAGATTGGACAGGAGAGCTAAACAGAAAAGCATAACAGGGCTGAGAAAGAGCTGAAATCCCCACCACCACCTATGTACAATGAGGCATCTGGATCAGCACCCTGCTTTTGCCAGGACAGTGTTGGTAGGGCCAAAGGGAAGCTGAACCAACACATTTACCTGGCCTTTGCACTATACCCCCACAGAGGGATGCCTGCTTAAAAGAAACTAAATAGGACCCAGAGCCTCATGTCTAAAATTTTCAGACTACAATAGAAAATTACTCATCACCAAGAACCAGAAAAATCACAAAAGGTCTGAGAAAAGAGGATTAATAGACGCTGACATTGAGGTGAATCAGATGTTGGAATTATCTAATGATGCTTCTTGTTTGGGGTTTTCTTGGGGGGATGGGTGGGGTTTATTTTGTTTTGTTTTTTGGCTGCACCTATGGCATGTGGAAATTCCCAGGCCAGGGATTGAACCCCCACCACGCAGTGACCCAAGCTGCTGCAGTGATATTGCCAGATCCTTAACGCACTGTGCCACAAGAGAATTCCTCTAACAAGGCTTTTAAATAACTCATAATAAAAATTCTTCAACAAACCATTATAAGTCACCTTGAAAGAAATTTTTAAAAACCTAAATAATCTCAGTAAATAACAAAATGGAAATCAAATAGAGTAAATACAATTTTTAAAATTCACTGAGTTGTTTCAATAATAGAGAGAAGACATCAGAAAATGGGCTCTATATAACTGGTGACAGATGAAAAAAACTGACTCAATCTAAATGACAGAGAGAAAGTAGGCCATAGACTGTAAACACATACACAAGTCTTAGAGAGCTATATGTGAGTTACAAAGGAATTAGTATTCACATCCTCAGTCTCAAAAGAAGAGAGAATGGACTGAAAAAGTATTAGAAGAAATAGTAGCTGAAAACTTCCAAACACTAAAGATGTGTCTCCAAATTCAAGAAGCTGTGAAACCTCAAATAAAACAAATCCAAATAATCTATGTATAGACATATAATTATAAATTTAATGAAAATGAAAATAAAGAGAAAACCTGGAAAGCAGAACAAGTATTTCTCTTGGGTTGATTTCCAGGTTGTATGCATTTTTTAATCCAACATCTATAATGCATTTACCAAGATAGATCATATTCTGGGCCAGAAAACAAACTTAAATTTACAGTAACTGGAAACATTCAGAGTTGGCTCTCTGACAGTAAAATCAAAATGGAAATAAAAAAGAGAAAGGCAATAGGAAAATCTCCGAACATATGGAAATTAAACAACACAGTTCTAAATAATGTATGGGTGAAGCTTATATCTCAAAGAAAAAAATTTAAATGCATAAAACCGAATGAAAGTGAACATAACACCACATCAAGATACGTGGAATGCAGCTAAAGCACTGTGAAAGGGAAATTTATAGCAATGAATTGTTACATTAGAAAAGAGGAAAGATCACAGATCAGTAATCGACATTATTAGCTTAAAAGACTTTGAAAAGAAAAACAAAGTAAGTCCAAAGCAAGTTTAAAAAATGGAATAATAAAGATAAGAGTAAAACTGCTGTAACTGAAAACAAAACAACAAAGAAAAATAAAAGAAACAAAAAAGCCATTTTTTCAAGTCAAAAAAAGTGGTAAATCACTAAGTTGATAGAAGTGATAAACTTCTAACAAGAATGACAAAGAAAAATAGAGAGAAGCAGGGAAGGCAAAAATCACCAGTATTAGGAGTGAAACAGAGGATTCCCTATAGACTCTGCAGCCTTGAGAAGATATGGTGGAGACAATGGACAACATTACACTCAGATTTGGCAATTATGAAAAAACGGACCAACTCCTCAAAATACACAGTCTGCCAAAATTCAACTTAGATCAAACAGTTTTATTATCATTAAATAAATTATATTCTTAAATTAAAAGCTCCCCCCAAATAAATCTTCAGACCCAGATGGTTCCCCTGGAGAATTTTACCCACATTTCAAAATTAATTAAAACCAATTTTATACAATTCCTTCCACTACTTATATTTGGTGTTTCCTTTTTCAAAAAGGCGTCTCCTACTTACACTGGGGCATAAGCTCCCTGAGAGCAAAGATCGTATCTGTAATTTCAGTAATGAGCAAAGAACATGGCATAGAGTAAATGACTAATAAACAATGAGGTTGGAGTTCCCATTGTGGCTTGTGGGTTAAGAACTTAACATAGTGACCATGAGGATGTGGGTTCAATACCTGGCCTTGCTCACTGGGTTGAGGTTGCATATGCCGCAGCTCCAGTTTGACCCCTGGCCTGGAAACTTACATGTGCCGCAGGTGTGGCCTTAAAAATAAAACAAAACAAAACAAAAGTGAGGTGAATGAATACCACATAGAGGAAAATCTCTCAGAGAAACATTGTAGAGTAATAGGTGTGTACATACACATCCAAAATACATGCATTAAAGATGCATTTAAGCATCTGACTGATATATTTTCAAATTATTAACTGAGCTTGTCCATAGCAACAGGAGCAGGATTGGGATTATTTGGTGATTGGAAGGTGGGAACATTCCATTTTGCATAATATGCTTCACTGATCTATACACTTGTTTTTCAGTTGGGAGCATACATTTATGCATTGCTTTTGGAAAGCAAACATTTTTTAAAAAAAGTAAACCAAAGGAGGAAATAATGCACATTTCCATAGTCAAGTAAAAAATATATCAGTAGTCTTTTAAGGAGAAAAGGGAACACTTTTGCACTGTTGGTGGGAATGTAAACTGATACAACCACTATGAAAACAGTATGGAAATAGCTCAAAAAATTAAAAAATAAAACTGCCATATGATCCAGCAATTCCATACCCAGGTGTTTATTTGCAGCACTATTCACAACAGCCAAGACATGGAAACAACCTAAATGTCCACTGACAGATGAACGGATTAAGAAGATGTGGTATATATGCACAATGGAATACCATTCAGCCATAAAAAAGAACAAAATAATGCCATTTGCAGCAACATAGATACAACTACAGACTCTCATACTAAGTGAAGTAAGTCAGAACAAGAAAGACAAATACCATATGATACCACTTATATCTGGAATCTAATAAATATATGGCACAAATGAACCTATCTACAGAAAAGAAACAAACTCATGGACTTGGAGAACAGACTGGTGGTTGCCAAGGGGAAGAAGGGATGGAGTGGGATGGACTGGGAGTTTGGGGTTAGTAGATACAAACTATTACATTTGGAGCAGATAAGCAATGAGATCCTGCTGTATAGCACAGGGGATTATATCTAGTCACTTGTGATGGAATATGATGGAGGATAATGTGAGAAAAAGAATGTATATATATGTATGACTGGGTCATTTTGCTGTACAGCAGAAACTGACAGAACATTGTAAATCAACTATAATAGAAAAAATACAAATCTTAAAAAAAAATGAACAAAATCACTATCTCAAAGAGATATCTGCTTGGGAGTTCCCGTTGTGGCTCAGTGGTTAACGAATCCGACTAGGAACCATGAGGTTGCAGGTTCGATCCCTGGCCTTGCTCAGTGGGTTAAGGATCCGGCGTTGCCATGAGTTGTGGTGTAGGTTGCAGACACGGCTCGAATCCTGCGTTCCTGTGGCAAAGGCCAGCAGCTACAGCTCCTGTTAGACCCCTAGCCTGGGAACCTCCATATGCCACAAGTGCGGCCCTAGATAAGGCAAAAAGACAATAAAAAAAAAAAAAGAGAGAGATATCTGCAGCTCTATATCCACTGAAATATTATTCACAACAGCCAAGGCATGGAAACAACCTAAGGGGATAATGAATGGATAAAGAGAATATGGTGTCTATAAACAACAGAATATTATTCAGCCATAAAAATGAAGACCTCCTGCCATTTGCAACAATGCTAAGTGAAATAAGACAGAAAAAGGAAAGTACTGTATGATCTCACTTACATGTGGAATCTAAAAGAACCAAATTCACAGATAACAGAGAACAGCTTGAGGTCACCGGGGTGGGGGTTGGGAGGAAATGGATGAAGGAGGTCAAAAGGGACAAATTCCCAGTTACAAAATTAATAAGATCTGGAGTTCCCGTCATGGCTCAGTGGTTAATGAATCCGAGTAGGAACCATGTGGTTGTGGGTTCGATCCCTGGCCTTCCTCAGTGGGTTAAGGATCCAGCGTTGCCGTGAGCTGTGGTGTAGGTTGCAGACGCGGCTCGGATCCCACGTTGCTGTGGCTGTGGCGAAGGCCGGCTGCTACAGCTCCTGTTAAACCCCTAGCCTGGGAACCTCCATATGCCGCGGGTGTGGCTCTACATAAAGGCAAAAAGACAAAAAAATAAAATAAAATAAAATAAAATTAATAAGATCAGACGGTGTAATGTATAGCATGATGACTATAACAATCTGGATTGTATATCTGAAAGTCTGTGAGAGAGTATTTTAAAATTTCTCATCATATGAAAAAATACTTTAACCATGAGGCAATGAACATTATAAGATAAACTTACTTGCAATAATTATTTTGCAATATATACATATATCCAATTATCATGCGATACACCTAAAACCAAAATAGCACTTCTGTTAATTAAACATGCAGTATGTTGGATAAGAGCAGGGAGCTGGGACCCAGGGTACTGACTTTCTACCAGACTCTCCCCTCTCCTTAGTGGTGCAGCCTGGGCACTTGCTTCCTCACTAGGTTCTCACTGTCATCCTCTCATGGCCAGGAGAGAAAAGAGAAGTGCAAAGGCAAGCCTAATATTTTGTTTTGTTTTCTCCTTTCCAGTCTTTCCATGACCACAGGGGGAGAATAAGATAGCGTTTTTTTTTTTTTTTTAATATAAATAGCTTATCACTCAGAAATCCAGCAACATGATCAGAGATGTATCAGAAAGAAAATAAAGCATGTTTTCCATCCACTTAAAAGTCCAGGAGTTCCAGTCATGCATGGTTCAGTGGAAACGATCTGACTAGTATCCATGAGGACGCAAGTTCAATCCCTGGCCTCGCTCAGTTGGTTAAGGATCCGGCGTTGCCATGAGCTGTGGTGCAGGCCGGTAGCTACAGCTCTGATTCAGCCCCTAGCTAGGGTACCTCCATATGCTGCAGGTATGCCCCCCCCAAAAAAAATCCAGCTGATCATTTCACTGCTCGTTAGTTGAAAAAAATAGTAGAAGAAACAAACGCTTGTCATCCGTAAAATAATATTTCACAGAGCAGAAACCAAGGATTTAAAGAAATCCACCACCTAAGGCTCTTCTAAGATGAACTGATCATTCCTCCTCAAAAACTATTAATCTTTAAAGGGCAAGTTTTCTTTTCCTGTTGCCTTTGCTCTGTTTAGCTTGACATCACCCTAAGGCTGCATCCTTGGTTATCGAAGGGTGTTTTGGCAGGTTTCCTGTAAGCATCGGCTGCCCATTAGCAGCCTGAGCCAGCAGCAGCTCATTTTGGTCAAGTGGACACCCTATTAAGGAGGCCGATGAGCACACACACCGCCTGGCCTCCCAGCAGGACCACTCTGATTCCCAAGAGCTACGGGGTACAGCTGCAGGTTCCAGGAGGCCACTGGACTTCATCGCAAATGTCTTTTGCTGGCGGCTGCATGGGAAGCTCTTTTCTCTACACCAGCCTCTCAGCTAAGTGCCCCCCTCCAGTCATCTCTGAACTCTCACCGGGGATCACCTGGGGGGCAGGAATCATTACCTCCATCATGGAATGGAAGCCCAGGCGTGTTCAGGTACCAGGTCACACTGCTCTTATGTGGTCCATCTAGATTCAGAGCGTAGGCTCTCTGATTCCTGAGCACATCCTCTTAAACACTTTTTTTTTTTTTAACCTCTACACCTGTGGCATATGGAAGTTCCCAGGCCAGGGGTCGAACTGGAGCTGCAGCTGAAGCCTATGCTACAACCACTGCCACACCAGATGCAAGCCAGATCTTCAACCCATGCCACAGCCTGTAGCAAGGCTGAATCCTTAACCCACCGATCTAGGGCAGGGATCAAACCTGCATCCCAGAAGAGACCATATCGGCTCCCTAACCCACTGAGTCACAGTGGGAACTCCCTTAAATACCACTTTTGAATAACAATATGCTGACAACAATGCCCAGTAAAAGCTGCATGATTTGTGGATTTGACAGCCCAAAGTCTTGAGTAACTAAGAATAACTCAGGTCTGTGGCATTTTATAATCTGCAATTTTAAATACATTCACATTTGAATAATAAGCCTAGCAAGACTTGTTTGTGTGAGTGAATTATTTCCAGCCACCTCTGCTTTACAGGCTCCAGTCTGCATCCCAGTATAGACAAAGCTTGCAGTGAAAAAACCAGGGAGAGAATCTGCAGAAAGGACACGCAGTGAGGGAAGAGCCCCAGAGCTGACATACAAGGGTGCCTCCGAATCTACATTTTTCTTGGCTTCTCCGTGTCATTCTAATATTTGCATCTTCGTTCAATTTTGTTGCTTTCTCCTTCCTACTAACTCTCAGTAGGTGTCCCAAAATATTTTTCAGTTACATTCAACTTCATGTCAGATCGGAAATGCTATGCTACAGTAGCATTTGATAGTTTGGGGAACTGGATGGATAAGATTAAGTATCTGATTGCTAAATACAGTTTGGTAGGGAAACAAGTCAAGTCAAGAAATATCTTCACTATGATTTGAATATGACTGAGCTTGTTTGTCACTTTGGAGTGCCGGGGTCTCTGCTTTCTTCCTGCTTACCCAGCGATTGGAGGAGCGCTTACATGTTGTACCAGACGCTCGGTAAGTATGTCTAAGCAAATGTACAATCATTTGTCACTGATGTATCAAGCTACAGAAAAAGGAAACACTGCCTTCAGAAAGATGTGCTGAAGACGCAGGTGTGTGGTCAGATGGTGTGCAGGAGACGGTACCTTACACAGAAGAGATAGAATTAGAAAGTCATTCAGATGGAAATCCTGGAATCTGTCCTTATTCCTTATTTTGGTCCTAATTTCTACCAGATCCTTTCAGGACGATGCTTTGAGTGGCCACACATCTGTGACATGGTCTCATTACTTGCTGCATACTCGGGTATCTGTGTTAAGATACAGCTGTTACACAAATCTGTCCTAAAATATAGGTAAGACTTGTAGTAAAAAGGCGTGTGTGGGGTCAAGAGGCTCCTCTTCTGTTTTTCCCTCCCTGATGGATAAAGTCTAACATGAAGGACCCTGGGGGGCTTGCTGTGGGGTAGCACAGGTGGCCTGGCCTTCATTCCTTACCGACAACACCCTTCAAATTGCCCACGTGGTGTGGGCAGCTGTCTGGGCCCCTCTCGGCTACTATTAACAAAACATTCTCTGCTAGGTGCTGACTTGCAATCCTTCACCCTGAAATGTTGGGACACAAGTAGATATGATGGTGAGATATTTATTTCATTCTGGCCCTTATTTCCTTAGACCTTTACTGCCACACTCTCTATTATGAAGGTTAAGGCCGCAATCATTACAATCCAGCAGCTGAAAGTAACACCTGAAGCCAGCAGGGAATTTCCAACCCTGCTGTGGACTGAACCGTGTCCCTCCAGATTCATATGCGAAGCCCTAGGCCCAATGTGACCATATCTGGAAATAAGGCCTTTATGGAAGTAATTAAGACTAAATGAAGTCGGTCACAGGATAGGGTCCCGATGAAATAACATGAGTGTCTTTGTACTATTAATGTCCACCATGTGAGGACACAAGAGAGCAGGTCTGTAAGCCAGGAACCAGATCCAGCTGGAACTCGCAGCCTCCAAAACTGTGAGAAATAAATTTCTGGTGTAAGCTACCTCATCTATATGTTGTTAGAACACCAAAACAACCCCTAAAATACTAAGCCTAAACAATTTTGTGGATTAGGTTGGTTACTACCAGTCTTGACCCCTACGTAGGTACAAGATAGACAATTTTCAGTGGTTCCCTGGTGGCTCAGTGGGGTAAGGATCTGGCGTTGTCACTGTTGTGGCTTAGGCTGTTGCTGTGGTGTATGTTCTAACCCTGGCTTCAGAATTTCTTCATACCTAGACAGTTTCCAGTGGCCACCAGGAGTGCATACGCTAACAGGGACGAAATGTGAATAGTAAGAGCACTCACCAATTGATTTGGGGCCAGAAGAGACTAAGGAGAAGACAGAAGAACAATACAAGAAAATAAGGCTGGCGGTTGTGGTGTATTTCAATGACCCTGGTTGAAGATACATACACACACACACACACACACACACACACACACACACACACAGCTTATACACTTCAGCAAAGGGATCCAAGCTGGAGTAAAGTTAATGGAGTAAGTGATGTCATGGTCGCAGCTGTGCAGCAAGTGTGAGGTGCGGGGAGCAGAGGCTGGCTCAGGGAAGGGGGTGACGGTGAACCAGGGAAGATGAACGCAGGCTACAGGAGCGCCTACTGCACCACTGGGGGCCGCTGAGCCACTTGTGGCTGTTAATACACCAGTAAAAAGCAGCAGACAATAAGAGATCGGGAAGAATAGTACAGTCATTCTCTTGTTCAGTGTCATTTTTTCCCTTTCACTCGAGCCATCTGCCCATCTAGTCTCAGCTGCTGTTGAGGGTACACGCCTATTCAGTCTTCTTGATGGTTCTCAAGCCTTTACCTACTTGGCGCTAATAAGATCTCCCCTACAGCACAGGGAATGGGTGTGACTGGGTCACTCTGTTGTACAACTACACTTTAATTAAAAAGATGTGGAACTTATATTTGGAATATAATATACGGCACAAATAAATCTTTCCACAGAAAAGAAACTCATGGGCTTAGACAACAGACTTGTGGTTGCCAAGAGGGAGGGGGAGGGAGTGGGATGGACTTGGAATTTGGAATTAATAAATGCAAACTATAGCCTTTGGAATGGATAAGCAATGAGATCCTACTGTATAGAGCTGGGAACTATGTCTAGTCACTTACAATGGAGCCTGATGGAGGATAATATGGGAGAAAGAATGCATATACGTATGTGTGATAGTAGAAAATTGACAGAACACTGTAAACCAACCATAACAGAAAAAATAAAAATCATTTTTTAAAAATGTGGGGGAAAAAAAGATTTTTCAGGAGTTCCCTGGTGGCCTAGCAGTTAAGGACGTGGCATTGTCACTTCAGTGGCTGGGGTCACTGCAGTGGTGTAGGTTCTATCCCTGGCCCGGAAATCTCCGTGTGCTGAGGGTGCAGTCAAAAAAAAAATATTCTTCAGAAACTGTGTGTTCATGATGGACATGCCCAATTTATCTCTATTGCCCCAGGAGCTAACCAACACCCCTGTGAACTCTGTGATAAGGAAAACAGTGCCCTAATCCCAGCATTTCCTGGGACCCATGCATGTTCATCAGGTGCTCTGTGTTCCACACAGATGACCAGCATGCAAAACTCCCTAGAAGACAGGACAGCTTGGAGCCACCTTCGGTTACATCTAAGAGGTGATGAACTTAACTGTGAACCAGGAGAACAATTTAGTAACAGGGAGATAAAACAGAGACAAGGTCTTAAGGTACCCAAGGCTAAAGAGGTGACTGTGCCCTTCCTCATCTTGGATTACTGTTTCTTTTTCCAAACACACAGAGCTGCTTCTGGCCTCTGTAATGGAGCAATGGAGCAAGGCCCTATGGGGTCTTCCCAAGACAGGCCATTCCCCTACATCCTCTGCTTTAGCCCCTCTTTGAAGTATAACATGTATCATACTGGAGGTTTACAGGAAGGTCATGATCATACCCCTGAGGGCAGCTGTAAGAACAAAGGATTTCTGCACCAAGAAGTTTGCACCAACCAATCACACCCCTCCCTGACCTTGCCTTTAAAACGTTTTTGCAATTTTGGTTCAGAGAGGTTCAGGGAGTTTAGGATATTTGGGGGGCATGAGCCTCCCAACTCCTTACATGGCCCTGCAATAAGCCGTTCTCGGCTCCAAACTCCGATGTTTCAGTTTGCTTGGACTCACTGTGTGTCAAGCACATGGACTTGCGATAACACATACTGTAGAGTTCGAAATTCACACCATGAGAAAATAAAGAAGAGATGACAAGAAATAGGGAATCTAAATAAACTTTTGAAGACACAAGATAACTGGGCCCCTGACAGGACAATAGAAGCCTTAGGGTGTTCTGTTTCTTTGGATTCTAGAAATGGATGAATTCTAAACATTTTGAACCTGGAAACTGCTCACCAGGGTAGCTCCTGCCTGAAGTTTTCATACTAGAGCAGCGGGGGAAAAGGGTACATTTCTTTGAGTCAGACTACGCATGAAGCTATCAGGATTCCATCCCCCGAATCAAAGGAATTTGTCATATAAAGAAGCTACAGACTGAAAATAATCAATTACAAAACTGGAGGCACTGATATCAACAAAAACGGGAAATGCACAATGCACCCTGTTTTGAACACAGCTAATGCACATAAAATAAATGTAGAGTGACACTGTGTGTGGCCTTGCGGGGGACATGAACCAATGCATGGCACATTGTCACCATGAGCTCTTGGCGGGAAGATGGATAATTTTGCATCACCATATTGCTAAAGTGACATGTTTCCAAATGGTAAATCACGCCATGTCATCAATGCTATTATTTTCGTTTAAAAATAAGTAATACATGCAGTTCTAGCACTGATCTGAACTTATGAAAAGGAATTTGACAATTTCTGACTTTGTGGCTCACATGAGTTGCGGTTTCTTATTAGGATCAAGTACTAAACAAGTGAATAATACTCATCAACACTTCAAGCATCTGTGAGAAGCTGGTCTGTTTAAGGTAGTTAGTACTCTGGCCAGCCCTGCAAAGTTTTCAAGAAATTGAAATGCACAGTGGAGAAGTTAGCGAGCATTCCCCTGCTACTAAACCAGAAAAATGAGACACACCTTGGGAGATGTGACACACAAGCCAAACCACCAACACTTTCCCCACTGTATTCCACTGATTGCAGTCAAGGTACTCTTTTCTACTTCATCATAATCAGGCAGTGAGTTCAGCTTCTCAGCCCCCTCATTTTCTAAGCTTTCCTTCCAGGAGAAAAGCACACAACGGTGACTTGACATAACCAGACTAGAAATTTCCAACTCCTTCAGCTCTTCACTATGCAAGATCCTGAACCCACTTCTGGGGAGCCTCCCTGACTTTTCAGGGCAGAGCCAATCACTCGTGTTAAAATAATTCAGCAAGGAGACCATTAGATCAAAGTGGCTCTCACATCTTCGTAGTGACCTACATAAGCAAACCAAAACCTAACCCAGAGTCAGTTCCTGTAGATGCCCTGGTAGCCCAGAGAATGACATCTAAGAACAGCCCGGCGCACAGAGCCAACTAAGCTTCCCCCGAGAAGAAAACTGTCTCAGCTGCAACCCGTCACATTATTTCCTTGCTTTGCTTCCTGTCTACTCTGTAAAAGCCTTACCCCCCAGCTCCTGCTGGTAGAGTGCTCTTGACCACTTGCTGGTTTGGCGCTGCTGGATGCCAAATGATGTTGCTCAGATAAACTTTTGAAAATCTGAACATGCTTCAGTTTATCTCTTAACGAGAAACGCTCAAAGTAACAATGGAACTCTTCTTAGTAAAGAGATCACTTTACTTCTATGACTACCGTAATCGCCACATCCTGTTACAACAATTTTTAACATCCTTCTCGCCTTAGAGCCGGAAGAAAAGTGTAGGTCTTTTGGCATAACTAGCACAATGGAGAATAACACCAAGCTATTCTGTAAACACTGGTTCATAAATGAGTAGTTAAAGAATGAATTTTTTTTTTTGCCCTTTTTTTTTGCTTTTTAGGGCTGTACCCATGGCATATGGAGGTTCCCAGACTAGGGGTCTAATCAGATTTACAGCTGCCGGCCTATGCCACAGCCACAGCAATGCGGGACCCAAGCCGTGTCTACAACCTACACCACAGCTCACAGCAATGTTGGATCCTTAACCCACTGAGCGAGGCCAGGGGTTGAACCCGCATCCTCATAGACACTAGTCAGATTTGTTTCCGTTGAGCCACGATGGGAACTCCCAACGCTAAAGGCTGTGTTGATCTCTTAATGTTTAAAAAAAAAAAGGAAAAGGTTTCATTTTACTTAGCAGTCAAACTGGAGCCACAGAATGTATTTTTTGCTTGCTTGTTATTTTTTTTTCACATATACCTTTTTATGTAGGCTGGAGATTTCCCTAACACCAGCTTTGTGCTCCCTGCCTTTTTAATACAAGGTTACTAAAGGCTGACTCTCTTAAAACCTTTTCTGGTGCAGGACTCGCCCCAGGCCACTCTGCCGTCGGGGCTCCACAGGTGTGCTCAGAGGAAGGGACGCCAGTTCCTTTCCTCCCCTGTAACCTGTGGTCAGAGGTGAACTAGAAACATTTAAAGCAACAACTGTATTATTCTTAGCACCAAGGTCAGGATGCACTGTGAGGGAAGGAGATTAAAAGCCTTCACTTCTTTAGGACAATCCTAAAGGATGTGGGACCTACCACAGGGCCCATCTGCCATGCTTTCTCGCATGTATCTTCTCCACTGGGAACATGCCTATAATGTCTCCACGAGAGGCGTCTGTCTAGGTCATGTCTAATCATAAACCGATTTTAATTTGAAACGTTACTGGGCAGTGGAATCAGGATGGCTGCATAGTTTCTGAATTTCCCTAATCCTCAGTGCAAGCCAAGGATGAGGATAACATAGGAAAAACCCATGGATGCTTCCTTTAAAATAAACAAACAAAGAGGTGTCAGGGAATATCCCCAACCTCCCCATACTGGTAGGTGGCTACACTGATAGGTGGGGTTAGGACTGAGACATTAGATGGCACAGGGGGACACGTGAAGCCTGCAGGCTGCCCACAAACACCCACTTACTCTCCCTCCAAAGAGGCTCTGGCCTTAGGTAGAAACCAGGACAAATGGGCTGGCAAATTATGGCAAAGCCAGAAGAAGTCCATACAGGCCCTAAGCTGAAGGTGTGTGCAGTGTGTGCAGACAGTGCGGCTGGCAGAGGAACTGAGGGTCCACAGAGCACCGAGGAGCTCTGTGCTGGTACCAGATGCTGGGGAAGCTGCAGGAGCAGAAGGTGCCTGGAGCTGGAGAGGAACAGGCAGGAAGTCCCCCTGGGGCAGGAAAGGTGCAAAGAAGCAGATCCCAGAGAGATGAAGGGACAAGGAATGCATCATCCCCAGGGGAAGGCCCAAAGGAAGGCCAGAAAACACACAGCTGGTCCGTGATCCTGACAGCTTTCGTTAAATACTATGTATTTCCTAGCTCTGAATGAGAGATGGCTCTAGAAACTGTGACAACCTAATAGCAATGCCCACCCCTGGGTGCCGGGTGGTATTCTCTAAAGACCAGTAAAGGGCCCAGGGTGGAATGACTAAATCCAGGGCTTGGGAAAGAAACATACAAAGTGATCCCGGGACAGCCTGCGACACTCAAGGTCATGTCAGAAGTCACAGAAGCCAACCTGCAGGGGTTTCCATTTACCAAATAAAGGAAAATGTGAGACTCAGAAAAAGCACTATGGCAACACTATTTACAACAGTCAAGACATGGAAGCAACCTCAAGACTGAGGAGTGGATAAAGAAGATGTGATACATATATACAATGGAATATTACTCAGCCAGAAAAAAATGAAATAATGCCATTTGAAGCAACATGGATCGATGTAGAGATTATCATACTAAGACAGAGAAAGACAAAATCATATGATATCATTTATATGTGGAATCCATAAAGACACAAATGAACTTTTTTACAAAAGGGAAACAGACTCACAGACATGGAAAACTTATGGTCACCAAGGGCGAAGGGCAGCGAGGGATGAACTTGGAATGTGCAATTCACAGATACACACTACTATATATAAACTAGATAAACAACAAGGACCTACTGTACAGCAGTGGGAACTACCTTCTGTATCTTGTAATAACCTATAATGGGAAATAATTTGAAACAAAATGTATGCATAACTGAATCACTCTCCTGTACACCTGAAATACTGTAAATCAACTATACTTCAATTAAAAATGTACTGAATAAAGAAGGATGTATGAGCTTATAATGATTTTCAATAAAGTGAGTGTGAGAGCGGGAGGGGAAGGGTGGGGTAGCGGGGAATGGAGGGGCGGGGAGGGGAGGGAAAGTCACTGGTGAGCACTGGGGATGCCTGCCTAGAGCCCTTGCCCACTCCGAAAACTGGCAATTAAAAGGAAAAATTTCAGCATTTGGCCAACCTTTCCTGTGCAGTAGCGTTCCTACGTGATCAAATAGCTCTAATTGATGAAAAGTGGTTTTGTGCTGAAAGCCTCCTTTAAAGTAGAGGATACAGTGCCCAAGGTGATGCAACATATGAAATGCAGGAAATGTGGGTAATAGGTTAAATAGTGCTAGAAGAGAGAAATGAGCCAAATTTCTTCCACACATTAATGCATGGAAAAGCTGGCAGATGGATGTTCTGCTGGAGAAGGAAGGACATGCATCGGAAACACGTAGACATGACCAAGCGTGGGCACCAGATGACCGGATACTGCTCTGAACAAGGCAGCCACAAAAATATGCCTGGATGTGGACTGAGCATTACAGGATGTCAGGGAAGCTCTGAGAATTTGTTGGTTTATAAATGTATAGTTGCTAAGTTTTAAAAGCCCTTATCTTTCAGAAAGAAATTCTCAAGTATGTAGGGGCAGAACAATAAGAGGCCTGAGTTTGAATTAAAATACTTCACCATCAGGAGTTCCCAGCATGTCTCAGCGGGTTAGGAACCCAACTAGTATCCATGAGGAGTTAGGTTCAATCCCTGGCCTTGCTCAGTGGGTTAAGGATCCAGCGTTGCTGTAAGCTGCAGCTCCAATTTGACCCCTAGCCTGGGCACTTCCATATGCCACAGACGTGGCCCTAAAAGGAAGAAAAAAAATTCACCATCAAAAATAACAAAAAAAAGTGTGGCAAAGAGAGTTAAGGACTGCTGCTGTGGCGCAGGTTCGATTCCTGGCCTGGGAATTTCTGCATGCTGTGGGCACAGCCAAAAAGGAAAAAAAGAAAAAAGTTCTGGGGAAATCTTGATAATTATTGAATCAGAAGATGGCATATAGGGTAATATTATACTATTCTTTCTGGTTGTTCATGTGTTCAAACGTTTCACAACTTGCTACAAATATTATTGTGATGGAAAAGTTACCCAAATAAACATATTTATAATTTACTAAGTAACGGATAAAGTCTTAAAGTATTTGGAGCAAGAAATGCTATTCAGAATTGCCCCGCCCCCTCATGCTTGCCCCTCCCCCTCCTCCCTCCCTCCTCTCTGGCTCATAAAACCACACCAACCTGCTTCCAGATGTCTTGGAATTGCTAAACCAAAGAAGCAGATGTAATGAGCACTTGCGTCTGGGTTATCTCCTCAGCTCTGCCAGAACAGTCAACTCCCTGCTGAACCACTAATGGCGCCCTAACTGCAAACCAAATTTCCCTACATCAATAAAGAGGATCACATCCAGAACATTTCGAAACGAAGTAGGTCGTTAAAATGCAACAAGAAGGAAGCCCTGACATATCAACTTAACAGCTACCAAATGACGACAGACTTTCAGAATGGAGCGTTATATGCCTGTCACAAGAGATGAGGCCAACTGTTTGATGGGGTGCTGCTCTCCGAGTCCCAGAGTGTGGCTTGCAAGCAGAAGGAGCATTACTTTGGGTGCATTCACAGATGGATGAGTGGAATTCAGGCCACTCTGATGATGCTGGAGGCCTGACAGAACCCTCATCTGTGTGGTGCATGCAGGGTGGCTGGCTGCTATGCCCAGTGCTCTCAGATTCACCAGTTAACGCTGAAACCACAGTGTGCCCGACAGCAATGAGCCTGTGTCTTCCAGGTGCAGAGACCAGGACTAAGCACGGGAGGCCCTGATCTGAGCTCTGAGTACCATGGGAACCCCTAGATCCCTGGAGGAGAAGGAAGGCGCCAGCCCAGTAATGACTGAGATTAAACTGGATGGTGGAGTGCAGTCATACTTGACGGTGGCTAAAAAGGATTTGAGGAACATTTCTGGCTCAGGGAGGTCTGGGGTGGCAGGTACATGTCTGCTGCCTGCATGGACTAAATGAAGTGATGCTGCAAGAGGCCAGTGTCCTCATCTGCCTGTCTTGCTGAACCTCAGCTGGAGAAGGACAGATTGGATCTGGGGCAAGGTGTAAGGAAAGTGTCAGAGAGGAGTTCAACACACATGAGGGCAGGCTAATGACTTGCGGTAGATAATTCGGATCTCGTAATGGCAGGACTCTGAACTACTGGGTTTCAAAGGAGGAAAGCAGAGTAGGGGTGAGTGTCAGTGGAGAATCCAGCCCTGAGGAGCCCCAGAGAGATCATACAGTCAAGAAAGACACCAAGCTGAGGAGTAAGGGATCCTCCGAGACCCGCCCCCCGCCCCAGAGACAGACGCCGCGGGCTCCAGGGGAGCCTCACTGCTCAGCGCCCTCCTGCACACCCCGAACACCCTGTCCTACCCCTGACACACCCTAACTTTTTGCTCTGCTCACACACATCTCTCCTATGGACACCTTGGGAGCTGAAATCACCCTGATTCATATCTCTTCACTGCACCTGGAACCACAATGTCTGACTCTGGCACCGGTTTTGGTTGACCTAGAACCTGTGCAACACACCTACGATGTGTGCCAGCATGAGAAAGAAACAAAATTGTAGTGATGGGGGCAAGGGAGGGAATACCTTTTTTTCCCTTTTTATGATTTTCCTAGTTGTTGGGAGAATTCTTCACCCCCTCATATACTACACACACACACACACACACACACACACACACACACGTACTTTGGGGAGAAGAGCAACAGCAAGGCAGGTCCCTTCGGGCACTTCCACCAGGAGTAATGACTTGAGAACATCTCCGTGTGCCAGTGCAGTTTTATTTCTAGCCTTTACATTGGTAGCCCAAGGGAAAGAAAAAAAATTTTTTTTAATATTAAAAGACCCAGAGCTCGCGTTGTGGCTCAGCAGGTTAAGGACCCGGCATTGTCTCTCTGAGGAGGCAGGTGTTATCCCTGGCCTCACTCAGTAGGTTAAGGATCTGGCATTGCCACAAGCTACAGCACAGTTCGCAGATGTGGCTCGGATCCATTGTTTCTGTGGCTGTGGTGTAGGCTGGCAGCTGCAGCTCTAATTCGACCCCTAGCCTAGGAACTTCCATATGCCACAGGTGTGGCCAAAAAAGAAAAGAAATTAAAAATAAAAGGAATAGATAAATAAAAAAGACAGCAAAGTAAAGGGAAGGGGTCTCATGATTTAAGATTTGATGTGGATCCTCAAAGCTAGAATTTATTTAATTTGCAAACAAGGATTCTAAGATATCAGGGTTTTATCGGTCCTATTGAGATACGGATGAAATGTTTGACGACCCAGCTCTAGCATCACCAGATGCCAGCAGTGAAACCCCTCATCAGCACTGCTAGATGCTGGACCTCTTTTCCCACCCGCTCCCTCTTCGCCCCAGCACCAGACCAGCCCAGCTCCTGCTTTTCTGCTGCCGCCTGATACATAATCTGAGTCATCTACACAGCGAGAGCTAAAAGCCCAATCTGGAAGGGACAGACTTGAAAGTAGTAATTATATATTTTCCATCTGAAATTGCTTGAGTTGAGAGATTCAAAATCTATTTGGGGAAGGAATAAATAATATACTGATAATTGGCACATTTTTACATCAGCCTTCCCCTTTTAAACACTCATTTAGGACAACTAGCAAGAAAATGCTAACGAAATAAAAATGAGATCCTATTTCTTGCACACATCTTATTTTGTCACATTCTGCACATGATTTCACTGTCATGGTTTCAAAATAATCAGGAGTACTAATACTCTGATTGAAAAACTGATATATTGGGTGATTAACTGGAATTTTGGTACATTCACATTATTCACATTAGACATGATTTATTGGCATGTTTCTATTTGACTCATATCTTGCAATCTGTTTTCAATTTGTTGCACCCATCTTTTGTTCTCTGTATTTTTTTCTGTCTTCTTTCAGATCAACAAAAATGTATTTCAGTGTTCCACTGTTATCTCCTTTTTTGTTTTTCTTAATTTTTTTTTTTTAGGGCCACACCCATGCATGTGGAAGTCCCCAGGCTAGGGGTCTATTTGGAGCTGTAGCTGCCAGCCTACACCACAGCCACAGTAACGCCAGAGCTGAGCCATGTCTGCACCTATACCATAGCTCATGGCAACACCAGAGCCTTAATCCACTGAGTGGGGACAGGGATCAAACCCTCTTCCTCATGGATACTAGTCGGGTATCCATGAGGCTGAGCCACAAAGGGAACTCCCACTCTTTGTGCTCTTTTTAATGGTGGCTTTATACTTCACAACATGCATCTTTTTCTTCCTTTTCTTTTCTTTTTATGGCGGTACCTGTGGCATACGGAAGTTCCCAGGCTAGGGTTCAAATTAGAGCTTTTGCTGAGGCCTATGTCACAGCCAGGACAACACCGGATCCTTAACCCACTGAGTGAGGCCAGGAATAGAATCCACATCCTCATGGACACTATGTTAGGTCCCTAACCCCATATGCCAGTGAGAACTCCTGTCTACTGTAGTTTAATAGTATATCATTTACCAATCATATAAGAAATTTACAAAGTATCTACTTTAAATTCCTCTTTCCTATACTTTGTGTTATTACTGTTACATGCTCTTTCCACATACAAACTTGACTATACATTATTATTTTTGTTTTAAGTGGCCAATTGTCTTCCAAAGAAAAGAAATGAGAAAAAAAATCTTTTAAATTTGCTTATATATTTCCATTTATCTGAGCTCTTTAATCCTTCAGTAGACCTCTTTGCATTTGGTATAATCATCCTTCAGCCTGAAGAAATGTTTTTAATGTTTCTTGTAGTGCACCTCTGCTGGTAATGAATTCTCTCATTCATTAGTCATATATTTTTTTCACCTACATTTTGAAAGATATTTTATAATTTTTATTAGATATCCCCCTCCCTCTCTCTCTTTCTCCCCCTCCCTCTCCTTTAAAGATGTTATTCTACTTTTATTTCTAGTTTGCATTATTCTAGATAGGAAGTCAGGATATTTTGATCAACATTATCCTCTGTGTAATGTGCCATTTTCCCTTCTGGTTGCTTAATTTTTTTTAATCTTCTGTTTCAGAAATTTAATTATGATTTTCCTAGGTATGAATTTTCTGCTTAGGGTTGGAACGAGTTTCTTTTGTTCTGAGGATTTATATTTTTCTATTAAATTTAGGAAACATCTGGTCATGATTTCTTCAAAAATCTTCCCTCAATTCCTCTCTTTCTGGGGCTGCTATTACACATTCTTGAGAGCATCTGACCACTTGACATTGTTTCAGAGGTCACTGGGGATCTGATAATTCTTTTAGCACTTTTCCTTCAGTAGTTTGGCTTAGATGCTTTTCTTTTTCTTTTTTGGCTACAAGAAGTTCCTGGGCCAGGGTCAAACCCATGCCATAGCAGTGACCCATGTCACTGCAGTAGCAATACCAGATCCTTAACCCACTGAGCCACTGGGGAACTCCCTGAAAGTGTCTATAGAGGATATATTCCTCAAGCTCACTGTTCTTTTGTTCTGCAATATATGCAGTATTAAATCTCCTGTTAAGGTCAGATAATGATTCTTTTAATTTTAGATATTGCCTTTTTTAGGTCTAGAATTTCCATCTGATTCTTTCACAGTTTTCATTCTCCACTGAGATTCTCCATCTTTTCCCTGACTATTTTCCCTTTCCTCTTTAAGCCTTTATAATGTTTATAACAGCTCTTTTAAGGTCTTTGTTATTTCTACCATTACTATAATTTCTGAGACTTTTCTGTGAAGACTGAATCTTCCCTTGATTATTGCAACAATTTCCTGCTTCTTCACATCTTATAATTTTTAATTATATTATGGACATTGGATGCAATGCCATTTAGGGCCTAGATTCTGTTGTCTTCTTTCCTGTACACCAAATGTTGTCCCAGTAATTCAGCTCATTTCATTTGAAGCTTGTTTGTCACCTTTTTTTGCATAGGTCTAGAACTTGGGTTTCTTACTTTGGAGTCAAGACTACCCCTATTTCACTTCTTTGAGTTTCAATTAAATGCCTATTGTCTCTCCAATTTAGCTGGTCTGAAGTCTCATGTCTCTGAGCCCTGTTCAGTTTCCAAAACTGCCATTCAACTCAGAGCTTGCCAGTAATTGTTACCTGTCAGGTCTAATGAGAACTGCCATGTACAGATACGGCTTACTGTTTTAGTCAGGTTTCTGAACTTCCTCCTCTGCACAGTTCCCTTTTCTCTGAGATCTGCCTTGAATCTCCAGCAACATCAGTATAGCAGAACTCTGATCTCCACCCCATCAACTCAGGGAGGCCAATGAACTCTGCCTGGACTCCACTCCTTGTACCAGGGCTGGAGAGCATCTCGAGGCAGAAAGCCAGGTGACAAGGAGGCTCACTTCACTTGCTTTCCTTCTCTCCAAGAAGATGATCCTATACTTCCTGTTGCCCAGCATCTAAAAACAATCGTTTCATATACTGTGTCCAATTTCATAGTTATTTGTGGTGGGAGTGCCACCTTGACACATAACTTCTGCATGGATGAAAGAGGAAGTCAGGACAGATTTCTGAAAATGCAGACCACAAATTTTAAAGAACAAACATGGTTCAGCAGTTCAGCACCAAGGCACAAAACCAGAAACTACAGTTGTCTCCTTTCCTGAGAAAATAGAACAGTAAAAGAAGCAAAATTCCCCTGAAAGCTATGAGAAACCTCCAAGACTTAACTGAGTTGTGTGAAAGAATGGTGGTTTGGGATCAGGGAAATAAGGCAGACCAAGTTAGTGATGGAAGGGCAAAATGAAGAGTGATTGTACCATTTCAGCTTTTGCCACGTCCCATTCCTGACTGAGACATTTCTCGGCTGACCACACCAGAGGCAATGGACCTTGGCTCAGGTGTCCTCAGTGGTGAAAACTGAGAAAAACAGATGGAGATCAACTAACGAGGCATTTTCTCCACCCAAAACCAAAACAAAACAAGATGGGTAAATGACTTGCACGCCTACGATCTCTGCCCCCAAAAGAGAAAAGATGAGATCTGAATTGTTTTGCTGAATGAGGAGTGGCTGGTGGTTTTCTGGGAACTGGGGTCTCTGTCCTGACGTTCATCTTACAAACCCATACCCACCCCTGTGTACACCTTGGAGTCTGGCCTCTCACAGAGACATCCCTAGACAAAATCATACATACACATAAAGGAACATTACTAATAAGCTAAAATAATAACATATTGGGTGACAGGTTCTATAAGAAGCAGACATATTAGAATAAATTAATTTAAAGCTTTGAACTGGTCTGATAATCACACTAAAAACTAAGGAAATATATTAGCAATATTTGATATGAAAAACATTACATATTAGAATAAATTAATTTAAAGCTTTGTACTGGCCTGATAATCACACTAAAAACTAAGGAAATATTTGGCAATATTTGATATGAAAAACATTAAAATAAATAAGAGATTAAATGGGATGAGTGACTGAAGGGCTATAGCTGGAGAACCAGTTATCAAAATTCAAACACTAGATTGAGCCATGTCAATGGATAAAAAAGGACAAAACCACATGAAACCAAAAAGGAAAATTAATCTGTAAGACACAGGCTGAAGTACCGCCATCCAGATAACAAAAGTCCTAGAAAGAGACAAAGATTAAAATGAATTGTGAGAAATATGTAAGGAAAGAGTGAATAATTTTTAAAATTTAAGAAAAACTTTAGATTGAAATGGCCTACGGGGGGCCAAAGAAGATATTTCAGGTGTCTGCTCAGGATTTCTGAAATAAGACTCCTGAAACCCTTATATTTAGAGGTGCTAAGAAAAAAATGTGTATTAATATTTAGTATTTGACCATAGTTCCCAGAACAGGGTTCATGAAACCCTTGAAAATTCCTAAGTGATAAAAGTACTAGGAACATCTTTTGTTCTAATATTTGGTCTTTGACCCTGGTTCCTGACACTGGGCTCCTCAATCCCTTGGAAATTCTTGGGTGAGTTGACTGGGTTGACTTCTGGATAGTTCCTGGATGTAGGCTGGTCACCACAAAAACCAAGCCCTTATTAAAGCTTGGAACTTTCAGCCCTCCTCTCATTCTCTAGAAAAGGGAGCACAGCTGGAAATAGAGTTATTAATTATGGCTATATAATGAAACCTGCATAAAAACCCCCCAAAGTATGGGATTCAGGAAGTTTCCAGGTTAATGAACATATCCACATACCAGAGTGCGATGCATCCCAAGTCCAGAGGGACTGAAGCTCCTGCATTTAGGACATTCCCAGACCTCTCTTGATGCACCTCTTCATCTGGCTGTCATCCACATCCTTTAACAGCCTTTAATAAGCTACTAGGAGTAAGGGGTTCTCTGAGTTCTGTGCACTATTCTAGCAAATATATTTGAAATCAAGGTGCAGGGAATCATGGGAACTTATTTGTAGCCAAATCAGAAAGAAGTTGTGGGCAACCTGGGGGCTTACTACTTTCAATTGACACCTGAAGTGGGGGAGGTGGCAGTCTCGTGGGACTGAGTCCTTAACCCGTGGGATCTGACACCATCTCCAGGTAACACTGTCAGAACTGAGCTAAAAGTGTAGGGTCCCAGCTGTTATTGAGGAATTGCTTGGTATGAGGAATAACTCCCCCCGACACACACATACATCTGGTATAAAAGGCATTTTGAGCATGGCAGTATTGTGAGAATAAAGGAGAAGCAAAAGGAATGCTGAATTATTCCCAACACAGAGAAAAATGCCAGAGCACAGGAAAAGGAAGTGAATCAAAATGACATTGCATTGGACAAAAAAGATATTTGGGTAGTATTTTCAATAATGTCTTTAACTTAAAGTTTAGAATTTTATACCCAGCTCAATTCTCTGTCAAGTCAATGAGCATGAAAAATGATTCCTAATCATGTGATAGCTTCAGAAGATGTGCCACAGAAAGACCCTCAATGATGACAGTGTTTAGATGAAGTACTTAGATACTGGGTAAGTACTAAGAAAAGATGGAAAGGCAATCTAGGACTTGTCTTGTCAGATACATGATCAAACAGCAATCAAAAACCTCAGTAGTGGAGTTCCTGTCATGGCGCAGCAGTTAATGTATCCAACTAGGAACCATGAGGTTGCAGGTTCAATCCCTGGCCTTGCTCAGCAGGTTAAGGATCCAGCGTTGCCGTGAGCTGTGGTGTAGGTCACAGATGCAGCTCAGATCCTGCGTTGCTGTGGTTCTGGTGTAGGCTGGTGGCTACAGCTCCAATTAGACCCTTAGCCTGTAAACCTTCACATGCCGCGGGCATGGCCCTAAAACGACCAAAAAAAAAAAAAAAAAGAGAGAGAGAGAGATAGAGAGAGAGAAATACACTTACAATATACCATAATTAAAAAATAGGTAATATCTCTATGATAGGAGTAGGAGACCAAAAGCCATAAAAACTTGAAAAAGTCTTGCCTTTCAAAAAATTACTTTTTATTTTAATTTTTTAATTTTTAACTTTTCTTTTTTAATCTTGTTTTTTTAGTATTAAAGTCCATTTAATTAACAAAATTAATACAGATGCTCCAGCTTTCTTTAGTTAGTATTTGCCCTGTTAAATTTTTTCATCTTTTTATTTTCAGTTTTCTACTTCCGTGATGCTTTTATTTGTGTCAATCTTCAACAGCACGTATCTGTGTTTGAATTTTCCAATTTAAGCTGTTTTCTTCTTCCTGAAGAGTTTATCTATTGACATTTTAAACTTATTTATCTTTGGACCTACTTCTTCTTATCTAATTAGTTTGTCCTTCATTATCTGTACTTCTTTTTAGAAATGTCTTCTTTTTGTAATTGGATTGAGTAGTTCCATAGAAAACAAGGATTTATAATACTCTCACAATTCTTTGCTTGAGGCCCTGCTCTGGGTACTGGAGACAGAGTAGTGAAGGAGACACAGTATCTGTCCTAAAGATGCTTAGGGTCAGGTGGAGGGGAGAGAATCAGTTTCCACCTTTCTGGGATAAAGGATATCTCTAGCTAACTGGTAAATATATATCTCTTTAAAACAAATAATTTTTAAAAAAAGGAAAAAATAATAATTGATATCCTGATGGAAGGAAACAAAACAATGCCAGATAACAGAAAAAATATAGAAAAACGGTTATTGAATTCACACTTTTTTTTTTGTCTTTTTGCCTTTTCTAGGGCCGTACCCATGGCAATATGGAGGTTCCCAGGCTAGGGGTTTAACAGGAGCTGTAGCTGCTGGCCTTCACCACAGCCACAGCAATGCGGAATCCAAGCCGTGTCTGCAGCCTACACCACAGCTCATGCAATGCCGGATCCTTAACCCACTGAGCAAGGCCAGGGATCGAACCCACAACCTCATGGTTCCTAGTTGGATTCGTTAACCACTGAGCCATGATGGGAACTCCTGAAATCACACTCTTAAGTGATATTTCACAGAAGTATATGAAGCAACATAGCAGAAATATAACTTTTTAAAATGACTGAAAATTTCTATGTTTTTCATGTGAATTGCTTCTGAATCATTACCACAGCCACGTCTATAACTGAGGTTGAAGACCACCTCCCCGCGTAGCAAGGGAAGCACTGAAAAGCTTCTAGTCCATTTCTCTTCCAAAGACTTATGTTTCACATAAGTCTTATGACTCAGAGCTCACTGATAAGCAGGAAAAAAAAAAAAGTAGATTAGCATGCTGGTATTTTCCTGCTAAGTCTCATAAAGGCTTGGGGATCTGGGCTCCTATTCTGAGTTTTGACTTCTGGCTCCCCAATCAAGTCACTTCACTTGACATCTTCAGTGTGATATCTCCTAAAATTTCAGAATCATATGTGAGGAACACCTGGAATAACAGCTGTGAAATGTCTATAAAAACCATGAATTTCTATCCCTTTAATTTATGGAAAGGAAGACACTGAGAAGGGAAGCAACTTTATGTCCTTCACCCCACTACCATGAAGTATGTCTTTTCCTGTCCCAGTGGAAGGCTAGGCCCTTCTGAAGGGTGGTATGGCAGAAAACAGAAGTGCTTGAATGTTTTCACTATTTCAAAGAGCAGAACAGATATTTATAAGACCCAAGGTCATAGTTACAACAATCCAATTAGAAAATTGGTGAACACACACACGCGCACACACACACACACACACACACACATGAGGAGATTTTCACCACAGAGGGTATCTGGAATGGTAAATAAGCAATGCAAAAAGATTTTCGATATCACAGGTCATTAGGCAAATGCAAATTAAGACCAAAATGAGCAGTCACTACACACCAATCAAAATGGCTAAAATAAAAATAGTGACAAATTCTGGTGAGGAGGTGGAGAAACTGGATCTATTATAGATTGCTAGTGGGAGTGTACAAAGATACAACCGGTTTTGGCACTTTCTTAGAAAAAAAAAAAGCTAAACACGCACTGGCACACAACTCAGCAATTGCACTGCTAGAAACGAAAATTTATGACAAGAAAAAATTCTACACACTAATTTTTATGAAGTGAATTGTATCTCCCTCAAATTCATATGTTGAACACTTAACCCCCAATGGCACTACGTTTAGAGATAGGTCCTTTAAGAGGGCACTTAAAATTACATGAGGTCATTAGGGTGGGGCCTAATCGGTATTCCTATAAGAAGAGGCAAGGACACAGGAACACCCCTCCCTCAAGTGTGCACCTCTAGAGGAAGGACCATGTGAGGTAGCGGTGCGAAGGAAAGGGATACTGTACACAAACCAGGAAGAGAGGTCTCCCCAAGAAATCGACGCCAATAACACCTTGAGCTTGGAACTCCCAGCCTTCCAAACCATAAGAAAATGAACTGCTGTTGCTGAAGCCACCCAGTTCATGGTATTTTGTTATGGAAGCCCCGAGGAGCTAATGCACTAACATTCATGTTCACTTAATTTGTAATAGCCAGATGCTGGAGTCATGTAAAAATTCTCTTAGACAGTGAGTGGTTAACCAGTGTGGTACAACCACACCATGGACTACCACTCAGCATGAAGGAATCAGCTATATAAATACACACACACACACAAAACACTGATTCACTTTGCTGTAGACCTGAAACTAACACAACATTGTATGTAAACTCTACTCCAATAAAATTAAAAGTAAATAAGTAAAATTATTTAATAATTACTTTTTTCTTTTTAGAGTCACATCTGTGACATGGAACATGGAAGTTCCTGGGCTAGGGGTTGAATTGGCGCTGCAGCTGCTGGCCTACGCCCTAGCCACAGCAACACCAGATCCAAGGTGCTTCTGTGACCTACACTGCAACACTTGCAGGCAACACCATCTTTAACCCACTGAGTGAGGCCACAGATCAAGCCCACATCCTCATGGGACAGGATCTGGTTCTCAACCCACCTGAGCTACAATGGCAACTCCTAATAATTAAAAAAAGAAAATCCATGCATTTATGCAGTAAATGTTTGCCATGTTCTGGGCACAGTTGTCATGACTCTCAGCCACTCTTCACAATCCTAATATCTGATCATGGATAATTCCATCTGTCAATGAGGAAGATGAATTTCAGGGAGGTGTCTGGGCTGAGTCTGAACCAGGCTCCTTGCTACCTCTCTCTCTCAGGCTTTCCCAGCATGGCTCAGCTTCCTGGATGGAGGCAATAATCAAGATTGACCAGCAGAACTGGCCAAAGCAGAATAAAGGGCGTAACTGAATCAAGTCACCTAAAGAATGTGAGGTAGCTGAGAGAATGAAGATGTCCACACTGATTTCACAAACTCCAGCCAATAAGCGTCAAGAAAGTAAGGCTTGATTTCATAAGAAATGCTAAGTTTTTGAAAATTTCTGAAAAGGTAAATACCAGAATAGAACCTGTGTTTCAACAAACAAGTTCCACAGCAATATATGGGGCTAGAGGCAAAGGGAAAGGTCTGGAGACTTTGGGAATGTTCCAGGCAAGAGGATGGGAGAACTTGAACTAGATCCTGGGTTTCAAAAGGAGGTGGGAGTTCCTGTGGGTTAAGAATCCAACTAGTATCCGTGAGGATGTGAGTTTGATCCCTGGCCTTGTTCAGTGGGTTAAGGATCTAGCATTCTACAAGCTGCAGCATAGGCTGCAGATATGGCTCAGATCCCATGTTGCTATGGCTGTGGCACAGGCCAGCAGCTGCAGCTCTGATTCAACCCCTAGCCTGGGAACTTCCATATGCTGTGGGTGCAACCCTAAAAAGTAAAATTAAATTAAATTAAATTAAATTAAGGGTACAGCCACCAGAAAGGCAGGTCTTAGAACTTGCATGGATATAAAAATAGAAGTTAGAGATAGCAGGACTTCCCACTGTGGCTCAGTGGCAATGAACCCGACTAGTATCCTGAGGATGCAGATTCGATCCTTGGCCTCACTCAGTGGGTTAAAGATCCAGCATTGCAGTGAGCCGTGGTGTAGGCTGCAGACACAGCTTGGATCTGGCATTGCTGTGGCTGTGGCATAGGCTAGTGGCTGCAGCTCCAATTCAACCCCTAGCCTGGGAACTTCCATATGCCCTAAAAATCTAAAAAAAAAAAAACAACAAAAGAAGTTAGATATAGCCATACATGTTAATTCTAAGTGGAGCCCAGAAAAGCAATGAGGGCTCCAGAGGAGAAGATTTCTGGAAAAGGAGATCATGTTCTTGTGGACAGGGAAACGTTGCCCACCATCCCAGTTCTATAAGGATCAAGCCACTAGCCACTGCAGCAGCCCCCTCCCTACCCCCACGGTGCTCCCAGAGGGGAGTTCAGGATGGAGAAAAGCAGGGAGCTCTCTCTGCTTCTGATACTGGCACTAGACAGTTAAGATGCACATCTAAGAAATAATTTCAATAATTATATATATTATATATAAACACAATACATGATATATAATTAATTATAATTTTATTATATAAAACATTTTATATTTTAGCTAACTATATATATTATATTAATAATGCTCAGATTCTCTCATCTCCCCACTCATAGAAAAGAATTGAAGTCATTAACTTAAGATGTCTTTTCTTATGATCAGCGGCCTCTTTTGATGTTCCGCTACATGTTGTTGTTGTTTTCCAGTAAAACCCCCTGGCTACTCCCTTGACTCTTTGGAGCAATTCCCTCAGAGCTATTTGAGATGCTGTCTTCCAGGCTATGGTCCCAGTAAGGTCCCCAACTAAAGCTTAACTTGCAACTTTTTGGTTGTGTGTTTGCCTTCAGTCAACACTCTCCAGCAAGATTTAGAAATCATGAAAGATCCAGGAGGCACTAAGGGCAGGCAAATGGAAGCATTAAAAATGGACTTCTGAGAGTCTCGGTCTGCAGAAGGTAGCGTTTAGTTGTATAATGAGGTTTTAAAGTTTCAGGTTCAGGAGAATTGCCTCCCACATACATGTAACAGCAAACCACTGGGAGGGCAGGGAATGGAGTGGTTATGCAATTGTGGAACCTGGCTGCCTCATGCTGCTTTGATTTTCATAAGAGGGAAATGGTAGGTTTAGGACAGAATGGTAAAACTAACAATCTCTTCTCAAAGGCAAGAATAAATCATTATCAGGTAGTTGTTAAGCCTTTAGAAAAGGGTATTCTAATCACTAGGAGCTAAAATGGAATCATTGGGTAAAAAAAGTCAAGGTGAACAGGAGTTCCCATGTTGGTTCAGTGAACTGGACTAGTATCCACGCGGACGCAGGTTCAATCCTTGGCCCTGTTCAGTGAGTTAAGGATCTGGTGCTTCTATGGCTGTAGTGTAGGCCGGCAGCTACAGCTCCAATTCGGCCTCTAGCCTGGGAACTTCCATATGCTGTGAGTACGACCCTAAAACACAAAAAACAAAACAAAGTCAAGGCAAACAATGCCTTATCAGGAGTTCTCTGATGGCACAGCAGGATAAGGAACTGGCACTGTCATTGCGCCATCCTGGGCTGCTGCTGTGTTGAGGGTTTGATCCTTGGACTGGGAACTTCACATGCCACAGGAGCAGCCAAAAAGAAAAAAAAAAAAAAAAGAGAGATGGAAGGGAAAAAAACCTAATCATCTCAGGACAGCAGAAGAATGCCAAAGTTAACCACCGTGTACCATGATTTTCAGCCCACACTTGTTATGGTGAACACAGAATTATATGCTGAACAATACAGTAGGTTTAAGAAAGATGAAGAGCCATGCTAGAGATGGCTGAGAACACAGATTTCAGTATCATAAAGGTTTCTTGACATCTGAAAATGCGGGTGATGACATAGGACGCGTGGTAACATCATGAACCACCCAACTGATCATTCTGTGGAATGAGGGAACCATCTCAGATGAGTTTAATACCCAAAAACACATCTTTCAATCTAAACCAAAAAGAACTTCACGGGGATAAAAGTAAAAGTTGAGTATATAAGAATTGAATAAGAAGAGATCATTTAGCAAGAATTCACTTGAGATAAAGCCAAAAAGCCTCAGCTTGGGTTGCAAACTTTCAGCTAGCCAAAAAAAAAAAAAAAGTGCTGCCACAACTGTACACTGTATAAATAGAAGTCCTTTATCCTTATTACTTTTTTTGAGGGCGGCTCGCCCATGGCATATAGAAGTTCCTGGGCTAGCGGTCAAATCAGAGATACAGCTGCCACCAGATCTGAGCCTGCCAGGTCTGCGTCCTACACCAAAGGTTACAGCAACGCTGGATCCTTAACCTGCTGAGCGGGGCCGGGGATGCAGCCAGCAACCTCACAGATGCTAGTCAGGTTTGTTGCCGCTGAGCCACAACAGGAATTCCCTTTATCCTTATTAAGGGCAGAAAGATGGCCCAGCACTGGGCACTGAATTGACTATCTGTAGTCAATTCATTGCTAGGAAACTTACTTTTAAAAGTTCATCACTGAACCAGAGGATTTCCAATAGAAATCAGCAGCACTGAATATTCTGAGGAATGAGATATATAAAAAAATGTGTAAGTCTAACGAGGCTGGAGAAGGGAATCTCAGGAGAAGAGAAGGAATTTTTTACTTAGAAAATGGAAGACATTGGTAATGGAATCATATGCTCAAATATCTGAAGGGCTGGACACGCAAAGAGTCTTAGTTATTCTGTGTAATTCCAGGAGGGAGCATTAGGATGACTGCTTTGACAGATGCTAATGAGCACCTAGGAATATTCTAACATGGGGGAGATTTGAGGAAGAAGTATGATTCAGGTGGTCCAATATTCTTCAGGCAGAAACATACGCAAGTTGTGGATATGCTGGCAAATATCAAGACCAAAAGAACATGGATTTAGTGCACAAATATTTATTAAGCTTTACTGTGATGCCCACATTGGGTTTGGGGCTACAGATGTATTGGTAAACAAAGAGAGATGGTTCCTGACCCGTAAGTACGGGGTCGGTCAGAGTGGGACCTTAGACAGGACATTGCCATGAAGGTGACCTCTGAGAAGAAAATGCTAAGTAGGACTCTGAATTCCTCGGACAAGACCTGTAACCAAAAAACAGAAAAGGGGGGTGGGTAGAGGCTGGGTGTTTGACTAACCAATATCACACTGAGGCAAACATGAAGCAAAATAACTTTGCTGTGTAAGTCCCTTTCACGCAGGTTGTTGGTCTCTCCTTTCCTCTCCTCTCCTCTCCTTTCTGTGGTGTTACTCTGAGGACAAATGAGTTTATACGTATGAAACACCTAGGAGAGACCCAGGCACACAGAAAGTGCTATATAGAGGTGGACCATTATTGTCATTGTCATCATTGGACTTTTTCTTCATGGTCCTGGAGGGGCTGCATTATGGACTGAATGTTTGTGTCTCCCCCAGATTTCTATGTTGAAGCCCTAACCTGGAGCCCAGTGAGATATTTGGAGGCAGGGCCCCTGGGGGGTGATGAGGTCATGAGAGTTCTGGGAGGTGATGAGGTCATGAGAGCTCTCATGATGGGGTTTACTTTCTTTGAAGAGGAAGAGAGCCCAGACTTTCTCAGCACAGGTAATGACACAAGAAGGCAGCCATCTGCAACCCAGGGAGAAGGCCCTCATCTGGCAATTGCATTGGTTGGCATCTACATCTTGAACTTTGAGCCTCCAGAACCATGAGAAAATAGATGAATATTGCTTAAGCTACCCAGTCTACTGTATTCTGTTATGATAGCCTGAAGTAAGACAAAGAGGGAGAAGGTGCTGTTATGAGAGGAGGCCAACCATCTCCCTGGGCTGGGGGTAGATACTCTTCTTGGTCACCAGCTTCATCTCCTCTCATACAGGAACCATCAAGTGGAAGGGATCTAGAACACAATTTTGATCACCTCCCCATCACCACGTCCTTCCTCCCACTCACTTTCCATAGTGCTCAACATCCATGAACCCAAGATGAGCTTGTCTTCAGAGACATCTGGCAACACATGTCTTCAGAGACATCTGGCAACATGCTCCTCTTCATTCTTCTCCTTGGACTCACTGGATTTTAATTAGTTCCTCCAATGGCCACGCTGCCTCCAGCCTCATGCCCTTATCATGCTCTTCCCGCTGTGACACACTCTTTACTCCCTTCCCCATCAGCATTTGTCTAGTAAAATCTGATTTTCCTAATCAGATGAATGCTCCCACTGTACAGTTCATGATACCTTAGCACATACCAACATTGGTGAGTACGTCTTCTGTGACTTTGAGACTAATGGATTCCCCTATAGTTTTCCCCACACTCCTGAAAGGCAGGGACCCCATGTTTAATCGCTCACCATTGCATCTCAGCCTTCAGCACAGTATCCAGCACACATCTACTGAACTCAACTTGTCTGTTCTAATGGATATTCATAAAGAGCAATAAGGACTTGAACTCACCATACACCAGGTCATGCCTCCACCCGGGCTTCATTCCTCTGCATACACCTTGACTCAAGGGACCATGCCGAAGAACAGGAGGAGGATCTCATTAACTATACAGCTGCATGTCCTTCCTCTAACAGGGAGAGCTGCTTCCTCACTGTGTTGCAGAAATATGTGGGTTGATCACCTCCTGGGGAGCTGTGGCAGTTCATTTTTTTTAAGGGCCGCACCCATAGCTTATGGAGGTTCCCAGGCTAGGGGTCTAATCAGAGCTACAGCTGCCGGCCTACGCCACAGCCACAGCTATGTCAGATCCAAACCACGTCTGCAACCTACACCACAGCCCATGGCACTGCCAGATCCTTAACCCACTGAGTGATGCCAGGAATAGAACCTGCAACCTCATGGTTCCTAGTCAGACTCGTTTTCACTGAGCCACGATGGGAACTCCTGTGGCAGTTCATTTTACTGGCCTATAGGACACCCCTTATAAAGTATTATCTACGGGTGTGTCTGTGAGGATGCTCCAGAAGAGGTCAGCATTTGAGTCAGCAGCCTGAGGAAAGAAGGTCACCCTCACCAGCATGGGTGGGCACCATTTAATCTTTAAGGGCAGAGGAAGGAGGAAAAGGATGCCAGGTGGCTGTGACGATGGCAGGCACAGTGGCCTTGCAGATGGGCTCCCTGTACTCATTTCTGGAACCCCCCGCCCAAGCTAACAGGCCCAGCGCACAAAGGCTGAGGCTTGCACTGTGTAGGAGCTCGGCAACATCGGCTCAGAGTCCAGTGGTCCAAGGTGGTAGTTTAGAGATGTATATGTTCAGAAAGTTGGGCAGAAACAGTCTAAATCACAAGGAGCTTGAGAGTTAAACCCAGGCCAATGATTTTTTGACAAAATTCGAGTCTGGTGGCAACCTGAAGTGCCCTGAGGTGACATATGAGAGGCTTCTGTCTAGAAGGCTCATCCTATCAGCCCCAGGAAGCAGATGGAACCAGCAAGGTCCACATAAAGCTTGAGACATTCACTCTGCAGGATAGCAGACTTCTTGGCTGTCATTTTATTTAACAAATCTATCTGCAATATACGTTGTGTGCCTATATGCCCCAGGAAAGAGCTGGAGCTGTTTGCCCCATCAGTGCCTCCTGGGGTGTTGAAACTCAACAGGTAAAGCCATATGGAGAGTGTGACGCCCTGGCTGCAGGGCCAGGAGGCTGAGAGGTGCTGTCCCCATGCAGTGGCACATTGGCCACACCAGAAGAACAGGCACAGGCCTCCCTGGAAGATCTTGCCATGCCTGGAGAGCTCTCCAGAGTCAGAAGGGGGACCCAGAAATGCCTTTCCTACTCCTCTCAAAATCAGAAACAGTCCTAGGAGTTCCTGCTTGGTGCAGTGGGTTAAAGATCCAGCACTGCTGCAGTTGTGGTGTAGGTCAGATCCCTGGCCTGAGAACTTCCATATCCTGCAGATGCAGCCGAAATAATTTTAAAAATTAAAAAACGAACAAACAAACAAACAAAAAAAGATCCTAAAGGCCAAAGAAGGTATTGCACATGTTAGGCCACTTCTTAAGATGTTTGTAGCAAGCGAGAGCAAAGATAAAATGGAATGACTGGGGACGTGTTGTTGCTGTCAGCTCAACTGCTGTTAGAAAAAATAAAGTATTAAGAGCAAAGAAGAATACAGTTCTTCTCATAACTTTTTCCATTTTGGTATTTCTGAATATTAGTTGAGAAGTTGCTCTAAGTCGATTATAGACATTTTCTGTCAGATATCCTTCTGAAAAGTGTATCTGCTCCTGTGACTACTCTCTATGGTGAAATTCATTCTGGTAGATTCCCGTTGCCCAAAGATGTGACCCACATTACTGAGAAAGGCTCCAAAGGCCCCTACCTCCCCTTCCACTTACACCCTACACTTCCTGCTGTGGAGCTCTGCACGCCCCTCCACTCTGGAACTTGGGCCAGGCTCACCACTCCCTAGAAAACTGCCCCTCAACCACAACTGAGCTTATGTTTCTGCGGTGAGGCTGGTGACCACCGGCCTCAGCTGAGATGGGATCACAAGCGCCCCCTCGTGGTGCTTCTTGTTGCTTGTCTGACTCTGCCTGCACTGCTCCCTGAGCTCACAAAGGATGCGCACTCTCCTGATGCTGCCCCCATGCCTGTAGCCACAAGGCCCAAATTAATGTCTGAGGAAAGAATCCAGATAAGGCAGGAGTGAGAGAGAGAGAAGGAGGACTAAACACAACATTTTAAAAAGAAAGCAGACAGAAAGCACAGGCTTAGAGCAAATACTCAGAAGATGGAGGATGAGACTGGGATATTTAAATCAGAGAAGAAAATTCTGAGAACACACACATGATTGAAGAGTTTTAAGGTGGATAAAGGCCTGCATGTCACCACCTCAGTGGGGACCAGCCCTGCAGGGAGTTAGTGCAGTGATCCAGGACCTGGCAGGAACTTCCTGCCACTGAGAGCCGGCTTATAAATAAGTGGGTCACGACTCATATGACTTCTAATAAGAAGCCCCTCCTCTGTTCCATAGACAAAAAGGAAAGAAAATGATATAGGACAAGAAACTAAAAGGCCCCTAATGACTTAACTACCATTAGTTTCTGTTACTTCAAAATTTGGATTCCATTTTTTTCCCCCAAGTGTTGTGAATAAATATAGTAGAAGCACACTGGCCATCCTGGATCTCTTGAGAAGACTTCTAAGAACAGCCTGGAGAAATCTCTGAGCCAAGACTAATTACTCATCTGTTTTTGGGACTGAATTTGTAAACACTTCAAAACAACACCAATTTGATGTGAGAGACATCACTTTCCATTAAGAGGAGCAGGTTCACTTGTTAATTTTTTGGGGAACAGATATACGCATGCAGATTATGAGGCAAAGACTCCCTTTCACAATAGCAGTAAATGCAATACTTAACATTTAATGTTTGAATTATAATTATTTCACCAACAAGATATTATTTACCCTCAAATATTTGGTGTAAATTTTATTATGATGAAGCAATCAGATATCCCAGAATGTGGAAACCAAGAACTGTGACCAGATAACTGACCTGGAATCTTCAGAAAAAAAAAATGCAATAACAAACACTAGAAATCAGAAAGGAGGGTGCTAGTCTAGATCAGACTGAAGAGATGTAAGTAAGTATCAAGAGTGAACTTTGATTCTTGGATCAAAATCACATAGCTATGGACTGGGCGGCAAGATGGCGGAGGAGTAAGAGGTCGCGCTCAACCTCTCCCACACATACATCAAAAAACGCATCTAAATATAAAACAAGTTGGACAAATCATCATCTGAACGCTGATTAATTTAAACCTCCAAAAACTGCAAGAAACCCTTGAAATAACTGGGTAGAACAACTGAAGAAAAAAAAAAAAAAGGTGAGAGAGAAAAGCAATTAGGACGGTAACCGGCACTCCAGGGAGGGAGCTGTAAAAAAGAAAAGTTTCCTGGGAAGAAACCTAAACAACGATCAGCGGATCAACGACCAACGGAACTAGAGGGACATCAAAGCCTGAGAAAAACGCAGCAGCTGGACTGAGATAGGAAAATCGGAGTTAGAGACCTGAATACCCGTGCAGACACCACAGCCTGAGGCGCCAGGTGGTGCCTGGGAGCTAAGACACAGGTTCCTAAGGTTAGTCTCTGCGAGAGGGCAGAGGTCGGTGGCCGCGGCGGTTGTGGGAATAGGACAAGGAACAGCAATATTCTAGGATTTCTGGAGAGCAAAACCAGGACTGAGGGAACCGAGGAAGTCTGGTGCCGCAGGGGAGGCAAGCCTCCACTGTTAGGGAAGAGGAGAGGAGGAGGGGCTGGCCGCCATAGGAAGCAACTTGAACTAGCACACAGGGCGGGGCCACGGTGACCTGCCAAAGAAAGCGGAAGTGGGGAGGAGCCAGTGGAGGCTGCAGCTGCGGCAGCAGGAGCGGAGCCGAGCCTTGAAGCCTGTGGGCGGAGTGCGGTGCCAGGTTGTGGACCCAAGCGCCTACGCCAGCCAGCATCGGCGGGGGTGGTGGGGACCTGGGCCGGTCGACGGACCTAGGCGACTGCGTCAGCCCACAGAGTTGGTAGCTCTGGTGGGCGGAGCAGTATGCGACCACATGGACCTAGCTTTCGCAGAGGAGCAGGGCTGGCGCCAGCTGCTGCCACCAGGAAACCGCCCCATCTCACAAGAAAGCATCAGCGGAAGGGCGGAACAAACGCCAGCCTGCTGAGCCAGCCTCAGACGGGTACCGCTTGTGGTTCCAGTTACCTCAAAGAGGACTTTGCAATCGAACACTAGTTTCCCGCGGCTCTCACTCCCAGGGGAAATCATACTTCCTGCTGCTGCTATTGCCAAATGCTTAAGACACCTGGTAGACCTGCCTAGAGCTCGCAACCACTTCCCAGGGCTGGGCAACTAGGAGTGGACAGCGCCACCTTCCTGCAATTGAGAGCGTTGAGACTAGGCTCCCACTGTCGACTTTAGCCATTCCTACACTCTCAAAGAGAACACTCAGAGTACCACTGAGATAACAGCCGGCTCATTCCAAAGAAATAGACAGCAAACAGTCAAACTCCTACACCAAAAATAAATAGTAACCCCACCAAAAAATGCAAAGGGGAGCTCCTCCCTAGAAGTAGCCTTCCAAGTCTACAGCGTGGCCTCCCCAAACTCACAGAAAAAGAAAACCACAAACAAGATGAAGAAGCTCAAAAACCATTCCCAGTTAAAACAACAGGACAAGTCTTTTAAAGCAGCCAGCAATGAAACTGACCTCTGCAGTCTCTCAGAAATGGAGTTCAGAAGGGAGGTAATGAAAATACTTGAAGAATTAAGGCTGAATATCCAGAAATTAAGAGAAGATGCAAACAGCAATGCAGAGTCCTTTAGAAAGGAGCTAGAAATCATAAGGAGGAGCCAAGAAAAGCTAGAAAACTCATCTGCAGAGATGCAAACTGAGTTAAAGGCAATAAAGAGCAGTTTGAATAATGCAGAGGAATGAATTAGTGATGTAGAAGACAGAATAATGGAAATCACGCAATCAGGACAGCAGACAGAAAATCAAATTAAAAAACATGAAAGCAATTTAAGAGATCTCTGGGATAATATAAAGAGACCCAATGTACGCATAATAGGAATTTCAGAAGGAGCAGAAAAAGAAAAGGGCATTGAAAAAATATTTGAGGAAATTATGTCTGAAAACTTTCCAAATCTGAAGGAATCTGACATCAAGATACAGGATGCTCAGAGGGCCCCAAAAAAGCTAAACCCAAACAGACCCACACCAAGGCATATTATATTAAAAATGGCAAGAATTAAAGATAAAGAGAGGATCCTAAAGGCAGCAAGAGAAAAGCAAAGCATTAAGTATAACGGATCCCCCATAAGGCTGTCAGCTGATTTCTCTACGGAAACATTACAGGCTAGAAGGGAATGGCAAGATATATTTAAAGTGCTGAAAGGAAATGGCCTGCAACCTAGAATACTCTACCCAGCAAGAATATCATTTATAATAGAAGGGGAAATAAAAAATTTCCCCAACAAACAAAAGCTAAAAGAGTACAGCAATACTAAACCTTTCTAAAAGAAATGCTGAAAAGGTTTCTATAAAAAAAAAAGAAAGAAAAGTAAAAAGTAAGAATTAGAATGGAGGAAACCACAATTAGAAAGCAATTATTCAAATAAGCCTACATGCAGATC